>CM059567.1:97570391-97706589 GCA_030386875.1 Morinoia aosen | reverse complement strand
GTCGCGGAAGCGTTTAGGAGACTTTATGGGTGTTCGTTTTATTTGAAGTTGTTCCTCAATGAGTTGGATGAGTCTCTGACATCGTTAACTAACTTTGTCTGATCACTGGCCGTGAACATTGAAAGACAAGCATAATAAAAAACAGTGTGAATCAAGAGTGTTGCAGAAGGTAACTGCAACTACCGCAAACAAAATTAGAAGTGGAATATGAAATGGAAGTAGTCTTTTTAAAGAGACGATTTATATTTTAGTGCTATGTTTGTATGCCGTATCTTTCTGCGAGCATCAGCGAATTTCTGAGGTTGAGTTCTACATCTGACCATATGCGAAAAATTTTAATTACAAAATATTTTCATTATAGCATAACTTGATTACTCCCTCGAAACTGCAGAACGAGTTATAAATAAATTTTGCTTCGTGGAAATGCATTTCGCCGACTAGCACAGAACTCTTACACTCGAAATTTCATTTTAATTTTCTTAAAATTGAAATGAATTTGCAAAACAACGATGGCCTTGAAAACTGTTAATTAACTTCTAACAAAAATTTATTTTGACAATTAAAAATCAAACGTCTTTGCCTCGGACGTTTGCGAACTGAGTCTATTAATATATGAGTAATATATCATGGCTTGACGGCTTCACAGTATTCATAGCATGGGTTCGAGCAGTTCACGCAACTGCAAAATATGTTAGATTTGACTGCACAGCCATAGATTTTCCCCAGAATTCTCTCATTCTACATGCTTGGGAAAAATTTTTGGATTTCCTTCTCTCTTTTGTTGGTAATTGGAACTCCGTTAAAGGAATGGGCATAATTTACCGTATGAACGCTCGTAATTTCGGGCACTTTTTGAGCTCCATGGCAAACAGCCGTTATTCATAAAACCGGCGATACGAGAGAGCAAAACAGCCCCAATCAATTGGAGGCAGAGGCCTACTTGACTATCAAGGAAAATGCGCGGCTTTATGTGGCTCAGTAAATCTGGGCGGGCGGCGACACCGAGCCTGCTGTGGTGCGTGCTCAGGCCGTCACTTAAAGAGCAGCTCCTGGCTCTCAACTTCCCAGTAAATGTACCCAATGATTCCTGAAATGCGAGAGGCCATGTTTCTGATCTAGCTCTGATTTCGTTTTAATTTAGTTCTGATTTCCTCGTTGTCTCATACTGTTTTCTCCTACTGCTCAGAGCAATGCGAAAGATGCAAATATTTCCTCCACTGAAAATAATTTCTTGCTATCACAGGAAGGATGTTTTGTAAACAACTTTTCATCTGACATCAGGCAAAAAGCGTCCGATCTCAAATGCCATATTGATGGACGAGCTCAGTCTGGTATCAACAATTATCAATCAATCACAGGTTTCAAAATTAATGTGGTGCGTCAGTTTGAGTCTCAAAACTTCAGAAATACAAACTATCGCTGAAATACCTAATTTCTATATTCTGCATTTCTATAAACTTGATTAAAATGATTGCATTTATGCATTACGACAGTTCACTAAAAATAATTTTGAATATATTTTGAAGCTGAGAAGTTAATAATATTGCTAAATAGCATGTACACAGTAGTTACTAGTAGACATTTTAATTCAAATTTTCATTGCTGCATTTTTGTTTCCGATTCTACTTTGAAATGTAGCAGTGTAGCACATTCGACAGTATGTACGAGGTCTAGCTTAGAATAAGCCAAGCAATCTTTACTGAATTTATATTCTCTACCAGCAACTTTACAAACGCTTGTCCCCGTCATGTACTCTCCGCTACTCGCAGTGCTACGTTCCAAAGTTTCTTGTGCTGCTCGTAATTGCGATCGGTTCAGCCCGTTTTTTCTGCACAAAGCTGTGTTTGTGATATTTGTTAATTTCTGTTAAACTAAAGAAACTACGTCTTTTCATAAAAATTTTAAATTTGAGAGACTAATAAAAGTTTGCCGGGTGCGAACAGGGGAGTAAAAGGGTAAGGAAGGACGAGAGCTTTGTTCATGGCCAAGATTACCGATCACGGAAAAACGAAAATTACCACGCATTGCAGCTGCCGTCCAAAATCTACGATGGCTTTTCACACAGTTTAGGCCTCCTTTAGGGCACAAATTCCCGCTAAAACGATTAAAAAGTACTGCTTGTTGACAGTTTGATCTTTTAATACGAATTTCTAATGGCTAATCTCAATTCGTAAATCCGTCCCTGTGTGTATTCACTAATCAGGACTTGGTTCAACACTGATCAGGACTAGTCCGACGAGGCAAGCGATGTTTTCATGCCTAGTACGAATGCTGCCTGGCGTCACTTTTCTCAGGAACTCGCTCAAGGCAGCAATTGTTTTACAAGTTCTAAAGTTCAGTCATTTTTTATACGACCTCTTATGTTAATTTCTCTAAAACAGTTCTTCGAGCAATCGCGTTACTCATCATTGTCCTTCCCTGAGACCTTCTCTATAACTAACATGCTCTAGCATTTGTGATAAACTTTTCTCAGCTATCGTGATATTTATGTTGTCTTCGTAAATATGTTGTCCATGAATAAACTGTCATAGTGTTTGAATAATATTATTTTAAATCGCAGCATCAATGGCAAATACATGATTATTTACTCCACGTCAAGTACCGAAATTTGGTTCCATCAAAGTATTTACTTCGAACTTAATACATCAAAATTTGTTTTTCATGGACTGAATTTCACAACGCTGTTGAAATTTTTGATGATGCGTTTGAATTCTTTGTTTCAGTAGCGAAATGTCAGCAATATAGTGTTTAAAATTCACTTGAAACTAAATTTTTCCCAAACCATCTGCTTTAGTATGAACGTATACGTGCATTATACCACACATTATAAATTGTTGCAACTATGTACAAGTGGTCTTCTTAAAGTGTAAGGGTAAGTTTAACACTTTATGCATTTCACTCACTACAAACCATCGTTTTCTATTTTCTACTGCACAGAAAACGCACGCGTGCCTCATAAGCTACAGCTTTGAAGGTAACGATGAGGGTAATATGCTCACCAACCTCCTCAACGTGAACCATTTCTCACATGAAATAATCTCTACACTATTCACTATACACAGCCCAAAGAAATATGGTCTTATTGAAAAACTAAAATTGTTTATAAAACATTTCGTGGATATTTCTTCTTTCCCTTAGTTCCGAAACATTGCGTCTACAGTTGACTAACAGAGCGTACTCGTAACATGTCAAATTTAAATTTTGTTCTTATTCTAAATTTATTACGGATCATTTATGTAGCTATACCTGCTAGCGTAACATATGTAATTTGAAAGAAAACCTTTCGTAAAAATGTCACCATTATTGTTAAACAATACCAATTTTTTTAAGCCAGGAATTTGAACGTATTGGTGATCTGTTTAGGATGAATATAGGTGATCATAAAACGTGGATTTTTTTTAGTTCTATTTGATGAAATCTTTAACTCCAATGATGAATAGGAGTGCTAGAAATTTTATTAGGTTACATTTTCACTATTAATCCCGCACACTAAGGTGCTGCAGTACAGGAGCGCCCCCTGTAAACCCAACAGGTTGAGGCAGAATCATCAGCTTGAGATCTTGATTCGTTAAAAGCACATTTGTTGTGTACCTATCCCAGTTGACAATTAGCTCAGTCGCGCGGAAGAATTTTGACAGTTTTTCTCAGTGACTGTAGTTTTAAGACGAATTCCAGCAGTTCAATGCAGACAAAATGCATCTGAATCAATTCGAATGGTGTTTTTTGACAGACCTTAGTAGTAATGTCTATAGTCGAATTGGAGCAGATAGTTCTCGGTTGGCCTTCGTCGTTCGCAGCAGTAAATGCCTCGGTCGAAAACAGGCAGTAACAGGTGTGCTTCCGTTGATGCGCGTCCGTACATTTACTTTAGTTGGCCCCCAAGTTTCATTTGCATTGTATTTCAACATCCTAATGTTAGTCTGGTTGCCTAGCGGAATAGCACAAATATTTTACATATAATTTTACGTTTTCTTGTTGTGCTTTGCAGTAGTTTATTAATGTATGCGTAATTTTTGCAAAAGAAATAAATTACCGTCTTTGTTGAAATGTATTTGTGTATTTGAGAGGCACTGTAAAGGTAGTTGGATAAATTTTCAGCAACATGAAACGAGGTGTATTTCCTTGCTCCGTATAGAAAAGGCGGCAGAGCTAAGATACACCTCGCCTTGATTGGAGTCATCGGCCCCACGTTAAGAGAATAAACTCTTTAAACTAAGGCTTATCGTGGAGATAGATAACTATCGTAGACCGGTGAATCAGGGGTTACCCTAAGATTTATCTTTAGTTTGCATTTGCCAGGTGTTGCAAAATCATTTTCAAATGATATAATGATTTTAAAAATATGTAAGCCGCAGCACACAATCGCGTAGACCGAAAAATGCTTTATGCAGTCGTTTTTATCTGCCAATAACTACCAAAAAATGCATAAAAATGTAGAGCAGTTCTAGGCAGATATAAGCAGACGTTCTTGCGAGTGCTGCCGAGAGCCTCGGCAGAGATAGTCGTCCCTAAAGCGGACGTAGCGACCGCTGCACTGCGCTGCGGCGCCACTAACCTCTGCCGAAAGCGTCAAGAAACTGCCAAAAACACTGAGATAATTTTCAACTGGGTAGCTCAGTGTGCTTACGCTGATGGTGTGCCCGTGCATTTACTATAGTTAGACCTTAAGTTTTATTTTTATAGTATTTCAATTTCTTAACGTTGGTTTGATCACCTCGCTAAATTGCACAAATATTTTACATGTAATTCTACGTGTATATGTCGTGTTATGCGGTCGCTCATGTTTGTACGCGTTGTTTATTCAAAAGGAAATAAATCACTGTTTTTGCTGATATGTATCCGTGTATTTAAGAGGCACTTTAAACGGAATCATGAACATAGAAAATATATGCAAAAGTTATATACGTTTCCTTTCTCCTTGTTAAAGAGGCTGCAACCCATCGAGATACCCCTGCCTTTAAAGGGGTATAAGGGACCACCTTGGGAGGAGAAACTGTTTGTACAATGTTTTGTCGCAACGGAAGTGAACTGTCGTAGTTCGGCGAACCAGAGTTTATCCTGAGATTTATCTGTTGTTTGCAATTATCTGTTGTTGCGCAACCATTTTAAAATGATATTAGATTTATTAAATTTATCTAAGCCGCTTCATATAATCTCGAGGACCGAAAAATGTTCACACAGTCGTTTATAGCTGCCAAGAGCTACCAAAAACTGCATAAAAATTTAGAGCAGTTTTTGGTAGATAATTCGATTGTGTGGAACATTTTTTATTGAACGTTTGAGTCGTGGCCACTAGCGGCCTCTAATGGCCTCTTTAGACGATGCATCATAGATACTCAAAAGAGTCGCAAGTGCTGCATGAGTTTGCTTAAGCTGGGTTTACACGGAGGGTGACTTCCCCAGGGTGACGCCCCCACCCTACCCCTCTCACCCGCTCAAGCTTCCCCACTTGCGTTTAGACGGAGGGTGAGATGCCCAGGGTGCCGAAATTGGTGCGTTCAGAAAATGTACAAGTTCCCCTTACAAAAATGAATTTTAATTTTTCTTGAATGAGAATTTTACTATGGGCAACTTCATAAAATGGGATCTATTGATTTCGAATGACAATAATTGCAAAATAAATGTAGGCAACCCCACAAACTATGTCAATATAAATGAGATTTATTTTGGTGCTGCTGCACAAAGCATTCTCCTGGGAAATGTCAACAAAATATGTACCAAAAAACTAGAAGAGTTTGGATTGAAAGATCTTAATAAATAAATGTAATTCAATAACACCATATTCAATGCATTTCTCCAATTTCGTGAAAGAAAAGCAGCATGAAAAGATAAAGATGAAGTGGCGAGAACTGTTTTTTTAAGATGCTCCTTTCAAGACAGAAATTGTGTCTGAAAAATTCTGGTACGCAGCTTTGTTACTCGCTGCTTCCCGAGTAAATTACAGCTTATGTCAATACCGCTTTATTTTGCTGCAGCTAGAGAATTTTTTGACCTTAACTACATAAAAACAAAAAACAGGATTTCGTTAAATGAGCAAGACTAAATGCACGAATGCGATCAAAATTTACGTTAGAGAACATAGATTGCACAAATTGGACTCATCACGGTAGCTTAGTCAACAAATTAAATAAAAAAAATTGGCAGATGAAGGAAGAAGAGGAGGAAAAACTTTCATCCCAACAGAAAAAGTAGGTAAAACCCTAAAATTTTCGTTTTATTGCTAGTTTAATATATTTGGTACACTTTAACAATTTTTGGTACGTTTTCATGGAGGTTTTATTCAATCAGAAAAAAAAATCGGCAACCCTGGAGATAACAGTGACTGAGTGAAGATGTCGAAATGTAATTCAAGGTACGTGCAAAAAAGAAGATGCTATTTTTAACCTGTAAACTATTTCACGGAGGCCGGCATAAGATATCAACGTATTCGTGGAGAATTCAAGAATTACTTCTTAAACGAAGGCCAAGTGCCTTGGCAGAAACGAATATGTCAATTGGTTGAATATGGAATGGAGGCAAATCAATATAACTTCGCGCAGATATAGCTTCTTTTATGACGTCATTGTTAATGCCCAAACTAAGGAATAACGAAATATAACTTGCCCAGCAGATGTATATAGAGACCAAAATGAATGAAATATGCGCGATAGAGTCTGATAAAAGGAAATAGAAATAAATAAAAAAAATTATTTCAGTCTAAGTCCTATCACGAGCCATCTTGTGTTAATAATAGCATGACAGCGAACAATTTGTGTTAATATTGTTAGAGGTAATTACTTTTGAATAAGATCGAAAATCATTTCAGCTACAGATCATTTCAGCGATAGTTCTTGATAAAAAAATTATATTTACAGCCGTAATAAAAACAATCAGACTGACGCTTTGCTTTCAATAAATCTATCAATGTGAAAAATTTAGCCTTCAGCCACTTTTCCAGATCAGGAGAAACTTTTTGGATTGAGGTTACGCATGAGAACATGACGACAGAGCAGCCAAGACATACATCCTACCCTCAAGACTGTCTGGAGCGCACTGTCTGTCAGGGTTGCCAGATTGTCTAACTTAAATTTCCCTGTTTTGGTCTCAAAATTTCCCTTTTTGACTAAAAATTTCCCTGTTTTGTAGATTCTTAAAATATACATACGTACATACATACAATCAAATCCCTTTTATAGAGTATACCTTTCAGGGAATAACTCTTTCATTTTTCCATGCAAGTATGTTGCTGTAGCAATAATGAGTGGAATGATAGTCACAAATGAATCTTTAACAACATCTTTTGTAACAACCATTGCCACCAATATCATATGCTTTGTACATCGTTTATCTGTTTATTCATCCATTATCAGTAATAAATGATTCTTCATGAGCTCATAAATATTATCACCCACTTCGCTTCCTAAGACATTCTTCACAATTGCAATGCACTTAGTCCTATTACATTTGAAGCCTTTCGAAGTCTCCGAATTAGGACAAGCTGCTTTCACTACTGGGACTAAATGTTCAACAACATAATGTGAAAGATTATACTCATATAGGAATTAAATAAGTCTAAAGGGCCCCATTCACGACACATGCCGCCAACTCAAGTACGCAAACCCAAACTCTTGCCAATTTGTGTCGTGAGTGGGTGCGCTCATGCTCCAACTCAAGCCCAATTTCTAAGCATGAGTTGGAGTAGGAGCTGATCAGATTTTCCTGATATTATGTGGACTTCTACTTGTGTATTTTTTCTTCGTTTACTGCAACTGTGCGTATCCAAAGCACTTGTTGATTCTTCTAATTTATACATTTCTTGTATTTTTCTTATAAGCATAGTTTTCAATCTCTGATTTGCCAGCTCTTACATCTACATCACATACTTTACAATGAAAATATTCTTTTTATTTTTACTTTTACTCAGCCACGCTTTGAATTTCATTTCAGTTTCCCACAACTTTAGGTATTTTTGACTATGAATTACATGTTTACGTATTACTTTGATAGTTGCGTTTTATTCCCACTGCTATACATAGTACGTTAATTCTCTTCTCAAATTTCAGTAATGCTGAAACGCGTCGCGTCAATTACCTCTCACTACGATCATTACAATGACTTATGCGACTGTGATAATTAGGATCTGCGACTCTGATGCGTCAATCTCGTGATGTTAATCTGGCGCTGCGCGGCTGCGACGCAGTGGCGCCTCTGACTGTTCCAAGTCAGTATGTACGCATACAATACGCGTATAAAAGTTTGAGCATGTTCGATATGAATCAAAAACTATTAATACTAAGTAGCTTAGCACAAAATGTTAAGTGGCTAATTACTAACAAATTATTTTATATGAAAATAAGCCTTATAGCAAAATTTCCCTGTTTTCATACGTTTTTTGAAGTTTTTTCCCTTTTTCCCTTTGGGGCCCAAAATTTCCCTAAAACAGGGAAATTTCCCTGCATCTGGCAACACTGCTGTCTGTCTGTCTCTCCGTCGTTCCACAGGCAGTCCCAGCATGTGGGGCAGCAGCGTCGACACGCACAGGGTAGTAGTGGGAGGCGTTAGACCGGGGGATTGGGGTTTTTTTGAAGAGGCGGGGAGGGAGAGAGGGCGTTGCCCCGGGGAAGTCACCCTCCGTGTAAACCCAGCTTTATCTGTGCTGCATGGGCTTGTAGACGGCATTCTGCAGCCGAGCAAGTGAGAGAAGCACGAATGGCGGTCAGTTACTGCTCAGACTCGTCGAGGGATGGATGTGCGACGCAAAGCTCTTTTGTGGATCGTCGCTGCGTGTGCCGCCGAGGAAACGATGCGGCCATTATCAGTGAGAGACGCAATTACGCACAACCTCACTCAATCATTGCTTGCTGGACACTGGATCCAGGGTTGCCACTTGCCAGATGGTCTAACCTAAATTTCCCTGTTTTAGTCTCAAAAATTCCCTTTTTTGACTAAAAATTTCCCTGTTTTTTAGATTCTTTAAACATACATACGTACATACATAGAATCATATTCTTTTTATAGAGTATACCTATTTCAGTGAATAGCACTTTCATTTTTCCATGCAAACATGTTGTAGCACTAATGAGTGGAATGAAAGTCGAAAATGGATCTTTAACAACATCTTTTTTAACAACCCTTGCCACCAATGCCAAATACTTTGTACTTCGTTTATGTGTTTATTCATCCGTTATCAGAGAAAAATAATGATTCTTCAAGAGCTCATACCTATTATCACTCACTTCGCCTCTTAAAACATTCTTCACAATTGCAATACACTTAGTCCTACCACACTTGAAGCCTCTCGGCAATCTCCGAATCAGGACAAGCTGCTTTCACAACTGGGACTAAATGATCAACAATAGAATGCGGAACATTATGCTCATATTAAAATGCAACAAGTCTAATTTCACCTTCTTCTACTTGTGTATTCTTTCTTCGTTTACTGCCGTTCTACGTATCCAAAGAACTTCTTGTTGATTTTTCTAATTCCTACATTTTTTGTATTTGTCATTTCCGCATGGTTTTTCAATCTCTGATCCGCCAGCTTTTCCATCTATTTACATCACATAATTTACATTGAAAATCTTCTGCTCCTTTTTAATTTTTACTGAGCCACCCTTCGAATTTCATTTCAGTTTACCACAACTCTAGGTACTTTTGAGTATGAATAATTAAACGTTAACGTCTTACTTTTGTTTCATTCCAGTGCTTTACATATTACGTTAATTCACTTCAAAAATTTCAGTAATGCTGAAGCGCGTCTTTTCAATTTCCTCTCGCTACAATCATTACAATGACTAATGCAACTGTGATGATTAGGATCTGTGACTCTGTGAAGCGTGAACCGCGCGAAGTTGAACTGGCGCTGAGCGGTTGCGATGCATTGGCGCCTCTGATTGCTCCTAGTCAGTATGTACGCGTACAATACGTGTATCAAAGTTCGAACATTTCCGACAAGTGTTAAAAACTATAAATACTAAGTAGCTTAGCACAAAATACTAAGTAGCCAATAACTTACATATAATTTTACATGAAAATGAAACCGCATAGCAAAATTTCCCTGTTTTCATACGTTTTTCGAAGTTTTTCCCTTTTTCCCTTTGGGACCCATAATTTCCCTGAAGCAGGGAAATTTCCCTGCATCTGGCAACCCTGATTAGTCTGGATCTCTGTGCTCCTCGCGTGCTGCATGGGAGTATGCATCACGGATCCATCTTTGGCGGGTCGGTGTTTTGCTGCAGCAGCATGCTCCTTTGTGAGGACTTGTGATGCGTGATGCATCAATGAGTCGCTTGTGCTGCATCGTCTAAAGAGGCCTAAACAATTCTAGGCAGATCTAAGCAGATGTTCTCGCGTGTGCCGCCGAGAGCCTCGGCAGAGATAGTCGTCCCTGAAGCGGACGTACAGCGACCGCTACACTACGCTGCCACTGCGCTGCGGCGCCACTAATCTCTGCCAAAAACGCCAAGGAACTCCTAAAAACAACTGCGCTGATTTTCAACAGGGATATTACGAATATTTGTTTCCCCTATCGTCGTTGTCGCTTTGACGTCAAAATTAATCAGATGCGTTTTAGTCATTTTCTTCTTAAAGTAAAAAACATAACGATAGCATTCTCATCGATTTCTTCTATTTATCCTTCAAATTTTATCATCAATTACTCATCGTTGTGGTAAATTTCATTGATGTCGGACGGTTTTGTCGAGTAGTTGCAGGTACTTAAGATGAGTATACTTTCATGTCGATAACGTAGTTATCGGATTAAGTGTTAATTGCAACAGAAATTTTACAAACGAATTTCGATGTTTTCATCACCCTGCGGAAAACACCTAATGGAAATAAACAGTTCAGTTACTATAAATTCCAAAGGACTACACTGAACAACAACGTGTATTATTATATAATATTAAAGTTTATGCGTCTGTGTTAGATGAAGGTAAGGGCTTATAGCTAACTTGTTTGTCATCAGTGTTCTTAAATGTTAGGCGAACTAATAAAGGGAAAACATTTAATTCTGTTCATTTTTCAGGTGTTCAACCGTTGATGCTGCCATTATGTTACTTATTACGGTATATCTACCACCCAAGAACCAGTTTATTTAACAAAAATTTGAATACTAAATTTTTTCAAATAAAATGCAAGCGATGAGTCGCTTGCATTTCATGTTTCATATGTTTAGATGTGTGCTTTAAGTTCTCCAGGGCAAGTTATAACACTGCATAATGCTAGCAGTATTAGTGATTATGAGTTGCTCTACGATGGTGTTACACCCAATGAAGATCATCCGTATAATGTCAGCATATCAGCAGCTTCAATCGCGCGTTGAAGTAGTTTTACTCTCGAAGCCGAGTTCACTGAATAAATATTTAATAAAATAAATTACAACCATTTTTCTGCAAATATATTCTCAAATACTTTTATTCGCTCAATAATGTACGTTTTATTAGTATACCATACTGTGTTTAAATATGACTCATATCTACATTCTTAAGTATAGTGAATATGTTCGTGTGTCAGCATTTGGTACTAGCGATATAATTTTACAGTCATGGTGGGTACTCGGAAAAAAGAAGTGACTTATATAATATAGCACACATCTTACAACTCTAGCGTTGTTATCAAAATGTAAGAGCTTGCATGCCTATTCTTTTTCGAAACAGAAATCTGATCGCAAGACAAGTGGATTAGGATCAATAGTGATAAAGCATTAGGTAGATTTTCAATTTCATTATTATCTTTCCTCGAAATTATGAGCTATAAATTGTGACGATTCCGGAAGATTAATAAGCTTTTGGCGGTGAAAGCCGAAAAGTAGATGTTACTACAGAAATGCAAATGATAGAAAATCGACTCTTTGAGAAATTCGAAGATAAGGAGAGAAGCGATCCAGATTTTTTGGTAGATGCTCTGCAGTTGACGCGAATCTGTAGTCTGACACGAAAGAAGACAGAGTTTCTTGCTTTACAGTGAAAGCTAGCTTTCTTCTGCGATGGCCAAAGAAAACATTATTGAAATTTGATTTGTAGTCTGGCAGTTAGATGCCCTAATAACAGTTAGGAATTTGTACAGCTCATATTTAGATATTATAAATTCCTGATTAAATGATTATATTTAAATTATATATTGTTTTACGACTAGAAAATAGATTAGTTTTTATTGTGAGAAAAAAGATCTGAAGTGCAATACATCTACTGCACAGATCATAAATTAGTAAACATATCCGAAAAACTTTTGAATCAACGAGAACTTGGAGCCCATACTGAATTTATAGGATTTAAGGGGATCATCTCAGTTTGAGACCATTTTTCGTCCGATTCGTTTGAAAATTGGCCAGTATATGTCTTTTGTGAAAGTAAACCTTTTTTACTAAAGTCATTTTTTCGATTTAGGCCTGATTTTTTTTATTTTACGAAAAATGTGTTTTTGGTATATTTTTATTGATATTTCAGATTGGAACTCCTCCTTCAGTTTTGATGCTAGAACAAAAATAAGACAGTTTTAGAACCCTTGGAACATTTTTATCAAACTCAAGTTCGGGTTTTTGCAAATTCAAATTTTTTTTATTTTTTCAAAATATTTTGAAATTTCAACAATCAGCAACATATTTTTTGGGTCTAGAGCAATATATTTCTTCAAAGAATTCGAATTTGAAAAAAGTTAACTTGAGTTTGTTAGAATTGTTTTAAGGATTCTAAAACTGTCCTGGATTTGTTCTAGCATCAAAACTCGAGGACAAGTTCCGTTTTGAATGGTAAAAAAGGAAAATTTTTCACTACAGCCCAAAATCGAACCATGTCTATTGAATTTGAATATAACGAAAATTTTTTGTACATGAATGCAGTTTCGATGATCTATTTCGATGTACGAACAATGAGCATCATTTTCCTTGTGAATTTCAAGTAAAGATCTAAGAAATATCGTAGTTATGAGTAAATAAAAATAATATATTTTATTTCAGTAATCACCATGATGAGACTTTATCAATTTTTTCTGTACGATTTGTTTGAAAATTGGCCAGTATATGTATTTCGTGAAAGGAAACCTTTTTTATTCGCGTCACTTTTTCAATTTATGCCTTAGTTTTTTTTTTTTTGACGTAAAAAGAGTATTTCGGTATATTTTTTTGATATTTCAAAACGAGACTCGTCATCGAGTTTTGATGCTAGAACAAAACCAAAAACAGTTTTAGAATCCTTGAAACATTTCTGACAAACTCAAGTTTGCTATTTTCATATTTGAATTCTTTGAAGAAATACATAGCTCTAAACTTAAAAAAAAAAATTGTTGCTGATTTTTGAAATTTCAAAATTTTTTGAAAAAATAGAAAAAAATTGAATTTGAAAAAAGCCGAACTTGAGTTTGTTAGAAATGTTCCAAGAATTCTAAAACTGTCTTTGGATTTGTTCTAGCATCAAAATTCGAAGACGAGTCCCGTTTTGAATGTAAAAAAGTCAACTTTTCACTAGAGCCCAAAAACAAACTATGTCTATTGAATTTAAATATAACGAAAAATTTTTGTACATGAATGCAGTTTCGATGATCTATTTCGATGTACGAACAATGAGCATCATTTTCCTTGTGAATTTCAAGTAAAGATCTAAGAAATGTCGTAGTTATGAGTAAATAAAAATAATACATTTTATTTCAGTATTCACCATGATGAGACTTTATCAATTTTTTCCGCCCGATTTGTTTGAAAATTGGCCAGTATACATATTTCGTGAAAGGAAACTTCTTTATTCGTGTCACTTTTTCGATTTATGCCTTAGTTTATATTTTTTTTGACGAAAAAAGAGTTTTTCGGTATATTTTTTTGGATATTTCAAAACGAGACTCGTCATCAAGTTTTGATGCTAGAACAAAACCAAAACCAGTTTTAGAATCCTTGAAACATTTCTGACAAACTCAAGTTCGCTTTTTTTCAAATTCGAATTCTTCGAAGAAATATATAGCTCTACACCCAAAAAAATTGTTGCTGATTTTTGAAATTTCAAAATTTTTTGAAAAAATAGAAAAAATTTGAATTTGAAAAAAGCCGAACTTGAGTTTGTTAGAAATGTTCCAAGGATTCTAAAACTGTCTTTGGATTTGTTCTAGCATCAAAACTCGAGGACGAGTCCCGTTTTGAATGTATAATATTTGCCCTCAAAATCGTCATTTTCGGTCCCCTTTTCACCCCCCCTGGGGGGGTTCTAGTCTCCGTAGGGCCATAAAATTTTATGGCACAATAACCCATCCCCTAAGGTTCCTTTTTCAACAAAAAAAATTTCAGTGGGGGGAGCCGGTGGGGCCCAATTGGGCTCGGGATGATCTCCTTAAGAGCAAATGCGGTGAATGAGTCCATCATTCAACACGAAACTTTTAGGATGATAAAGCTTACTTGCAATACTAAGATGACAGAGTACTATTCAGGATTTTGAAGCAACAAGTGTCTAGAAAATGGGGATTTATTTGCTCATGGTGTATTTGTTTCGTGACTCCTAACTTTCTTTTAATATCATCTTGAATTAAATATTCTTTATAAATGAACGTATCAATTCATTTCCTATTTATAAAAGTTATCTACTCATTGTTTTAACTGGTTTATAGTCGTAAAATTATGATTCCTATTCTTTTTCCGTACGTTAATAGTGGAGGTTACGAAAGGCTACGAGGCTCTGGTGGAGCAGCGGGCAAGCGAAATGATGTCATTTTGCTTGTGGTGGCTGTGGCCAAATTCTGAAATGAACGAGGGCTCGGTCATGTTAATAGCGATTCATGCTACCTTGAAATGAGAATTTTTACCCATTAATGCGAGTTAAAAGTCAAAATTATATGACATAAGACCTTCGTCGACTTTGGTGGGAATAAAGATCCAATGAATTATGATTTCTGTGATAACAATAAGAGGAATTAGTGAACTCTTGAGACGAGGCACCTATTAAATGAAATTCTCAAACACAGAAATTAGGAAATAATTCAATAGCGTTGGGGTGAATGGTTGTTGCTTGTAATCTAAACGTTATTGATAGTAGTGTGTTTATCATGAAGAACTATGGTCAAAGTGATAATTTAAATACTTTGTGGCATTCAGCTCAATCTACACTAAGTTCGCTTATTGAAATAAATGTAAATTGTCGAGATGGTTTTAACTTACGCATTACCACAGCATTACAATCATTATTTGACTTCTTAAAAATCATGAAACACTTAATGCGTGTCATACTAAGTAGAGCTAATGCTGCAGAACATAGATAAAAACTTAATTGTTTCTGCAGTAATCAGGACATGATGATACTGGCCACTCTCGTCATCAGTTATTTTGTGGATTTGTGTAGCTTTTCCGGCTGTGTTGGATTAGCATTACTTATGTCAATTGAATACCAGGGTCCTAAATGATTTATCGTGTTTGTTTTCAGATGTAACAGAATAAAATAAAGCAAAGTTAGTGCCTTGCTGCAACTTCCTTGTTCAATTTGACAGATAAAATACACAATTCAAGCTGTAGAATCGGTGAAAACATAAACGGTTGAAATTTTTTCATCAGCAGTAGATATTCTAAGGAATTTAAAGTCTAAGTTTTCCGTATTGGTTTAAAATTCCTAAGAATAAACAGAGCTACATTGTTTTGAGTCTTAGTGAGTCAATTTATTAAATTTATGCCATGCTTGTATTAGCACGCATAAAAACTAAGATCTAATCTGACCACAATTTAAAATGCAATCCTCACACCTCTGGACCAAGTTTCCCTACGATAATTTTTGAATGCAAAGCTATACCGTGGGAAATTGATTTGCAGGTTTCATCAATCATAATTTTAATTTTATCTTTTCGAAAACAATAGTTTTGTCTACATAGCTTCAATGCTAGACTAAGTACATTCTAAAGAACAATATCCAATTCATGTGAGTATTTATCCTCTTCACTCATTAACAAAAATTCATTACTTTTATTTTCATAAATGTGCCGCCTGTTTTGCCTCTTATCATATGATGTAAACATAGTATGAATATGAAACCAGGATTTACAATATTGCCTTCGAAATTCCAGTTTTTGTTCAAGGACTTGTAAAGGAGTTCAGCAATCTACTGCTACGAACCATACCTTAAAGAGCATAGAGGAGCAATGATTCATGCGTCGAAATACAATTAGAATGTAGTTTTGATGGATATTTGCTCACAAAGAGGGAGGTACCTCAAACAAAATTAGATCTGATTTGAAAAAAGTGAATTTAGAAACGCTTATGTGTAAGAAAATAAGATTCGTATTACCATGACAGCTAACTACATTTATTCAATTAAATTCAAAGTCGAATAGAGACAAATTAAGCCTGATGCAATCTAAATGCTGTCCAACATAAGCGAAAACTCACTTCCTAGAAGCCCCAGTGTCGTTGTTTCCGGTACAGTTATGGCAAAGTAGCAGTACTCTAGTCTAATATTATCAAATTCTAATGTAATATTAAAAATAGTTGAGAGAATTTGAGGAAAACTGTCAATAAAATTTCCTTTTTCCTTAATTTTTCTCTACCGATTTTTTCTAAATTAACTGGAATAATTTGAAATTTGATGACGAGACACTAAATAGGTGTTATTGTAGTTTTAAATATCAAAATCTTTTTGCAGACATTAATGGTAGGAAAGATCTATACACAGGCTGCAGGTTCCCAAAAGTATATTAGGGATGATTTACTTTAAAAAAATTCTAAATATGTTTTGAACTTGTCAAGGATCAAGATGCATATGCTTGTATATATGAGAATAACGAACATGCGTGATGAAAATAACCAATCACGGGGGGTAGAGTCTTAAGCACAAAAATGCACATATGAAATTGATGGAGCGCACTATGGGTTATTTTTTGGTAAAAATAAAGAAGTAGGAATTCCAATAGAAATGCTTTTAGGTTTGTGATTACATATGTATATTGTTCCAAAATGAAATTCAAAAATTACAACGAAGTGAGCCACATGTGTACTCAAAGTTTCTCATCCTTTCACATTTTCAGCCTGTGTATGACGTGTAATATGCTACACATTTGCAAAGTACGAAGAAGTGGTGTGATAGAGAAAGTACAAGCTTAATGAAAATTGTTGGGGTTTTGTCGATTGTTCAAGCCAACGGCTAACCTAATTTTAGAGTCAAGTTCCAGCCACCCCTTAGACTTCCAAACGATGAGGGATTTCACACGAGTTCAATGTTTAAACTTTAATTTTATAGACAAAAGCTATTACATTTACACAAATATTAGTACGTTGAATTGGTAGCACAGAAGTCACATCCATTAAATTTAGATCCCATCCCCAGAATAAATAATATTAAATGATTATACACTCATTGGGTAGCACGACCGAAACCCGAAGATGAAGCAAGTAGGACAAACAGCGATCAGGCATCAGCTACGGAACAGGCTCCTTGAGGTGTCGACCACAGAGCCGCCTACAAAGAACGGACTAATTAAGACGCTAGAGAGTAACTAAGTTAAATATGCGACAACGAGACTAAATCTTACTTCACAATATTCAAAAGATATTAGCAAGGCAGTGCGAACTTTCTATTTAACTGGGTCGGAACCCGGAAGACACCTATGAGAGAGCGAAGGTAATAAGAACCGATACCAAGAGGTCACGTCGCAAGAACAGAAAGAAGTAGGATTCTATGGTCAGTAATCCGGACTGTTTATTTGTGAATCACTGACAAAAATACATAAGCTCCATAACTACCTCTGCCGTTTACTATGCTTTCTAAAATATCGAAACCTTGAAAATGAAAATATCAGCTCTCAAATTTTCCATGACTTCTGTAGTGGGTATTTCCCACCCAACTTCAATACACCTAATTTTATTGTTACTATGCCAGGTCCATTAGCGGGCGTCCGCTATAATGAGGAAGTTTATAAATAGCGCAATGGTTCAGAGCTGAGTCGAATCAAATGATGGGCGTCCAACGTTTAACCACCGTATAAATTTAAATGAAATAGATTGATTTCTGGGAAATCTCCGTATAAATTTTCAATGGAGGACAGCCCATTATCGAGGAGATAAAATTGAACTCTTTCTTGGGCAACCACCATTCTAAAATGATATTTAAGATATAATTCATGGATTTCTCATCGGAAACGAAGACTGGGTTCTGCCTCTCGCTAAGAGCTCACAACTCAACATTTGCGGGATAAAATTCTGAGAATTAAAATTGATAAACCTATTTACAAAATTAATAAAACGGGGGGAATTTCACTAGGGAAGTTACAGGGATTTTCAGGGAATGTTAGCTTCTAAGCTTAACTTAATTCTGTGAGGATTTTAGAGTTACTCATTTTCTCCAGATCAGTGTATATCTGGATGTATAAGGAATTTCAAAAATCATCCATGCCTTTTTGAATCTATTCAAAATATTGCTGGTACATAAGCAATTTGCATGCAAGCGCTCATTGAGAGTGGTTTTCTATACTCACTTAATTTTTGCAAGGCTTGTTTATAACCCGAACTCAGAAATTAGTTCGTACAACCAAAAATACGGATGCTCAAGATGGACTCGCAATATCTCCGTTAAATCTTTAAAAAGACGAATAGCAAAAACCGAAATTAATATTTTTGCCTGCGTGGACATTTCCTCGGAAATGACGCTGAACCATAGTAACCAAATTAAAAAATTCTACTCTGTTTGTTTTACATATCATTTGGTAAATATTATTTTCTACCATAAAAACAAATTTCATAAAATAACGTCCTACATTCAGAAGAAGAAAGGAACATTCTTTTATGTTTCTCAATTTGAATAAATGAATTTTAGAAATAAAGTATTGGGATTGGCCATTTCCACCGGTTACAACAATTTCATGAAAATCAGCACATCATAATGTCTTACAGTATTATTCTGCAGAAATGGTATAGACTGTACTAATTATTTATCAGGTTTGTGCAAAAGTAATGTCCGATTTTGCAAACGGGCGTTTAAATGAGGCATGTCAATTATTAATATTATTTTATAGTTGTATTACATTTCAATGAATAAACTAAACGATTTTCTTCCTGATGATCTGTTACGTTCATATTTTCCATAAATATTGGTGTCCATGTTTGTCCCATCAAAGAATCACAAAAGAAATGTTCTACTGTTTGAGTTTCATAAAAAAATTCAGTGGATGATTTTCTCGTTATTGATGTGATGATTTTACTTTAAAAGATGAGCCAAAAAAAGGTTGTCCTAGAACACTTGATTCCGATCAGATGAATGATTTTGTGTCCGAAATTGCATGACAGTTAAACGTGGCCCATACGACCTGCCACTGATTTCCATTTGCTCTGAGGACTAAAAAACTATTTTAGTAAACTTAGGTCAACAACAAAAGAAGAAATAAAAAAAATTGCATATGTAATTTGATTTCAAGCCTACATAATTTTACAAGCGAGGCATTTTTAAGCTTGTGGGAAGGTGGAATGAGGTCATTGAAAGCAATGAAGAGTGTGTTGATGAATGAATATTTACATGTTCATTGGCTTATTCATTTCCACTAGAGACCTTCAAATCAGAGATTACTTTTGAACCAACCTCATATTTACCTGTGGGAGATAAGGTCGAAGATAGTAATGTAGCTGAGAAATGTTAACCGGTGTTTGCAGAAGCTGCAAATAGCCTGTTCCAGAATGACTAGAGCTCACGGGTCCATTTCATTTGTCTGTATGTTGTAGTACCGCCTCATACTCGTGAACTTATACTTAGTTTTAACGTTTACTTGGTTCAGTTAGAGGTTACTGAGCTTATTGGTGGGCAAGACCAATTATGAATGAAAGCTGGTTCTTTCATAAAAATTTATGTCGTGTTGAACAGTGTTACCTGCCAAAAATCTTTTTCCTAAAAATTAAGACGAGAATCATCTGGATGAAAAGGCTTATGAAGCTTAGCTTCTTCCTAACGAGTTTCGGTGTGAAAAGTTTCCATTTATTAGTTTAATACTAGTGAAGCTGCAGTAAATTCTTTAATTTCAAATTTGACTAAAAAATCGTTTTCTAATACAATAAAATATTTATTCCATTCTCAAATTATTGACAACAGAAATGAAAACATCATTGGTCAGAATTTATTTCATAATATAAAAGCGCGACAGAGTGTGGGCAGGTGCGGTGCCGGGAGCGGTAAAGCTCTCTCGTGGGACCCTGCGCTGAATCTCTTATGAGCTCTTCGGAACGAAGCCAACTCCAAACACTTTTACTTCAGAAGAAAGAGAAATTATTGTATACGTGTTTTGGTAGTTAGAGGCAACCAATATCGATATCTCAATCGTGTCTGTAAAATTAAAACTAATAATTGGCTAAACACTTCAGTGCATTTTAGGATTGTTTGAGAACTACTTCGACAAATAAGTATTTAGCACCACTCCGAAAAAATTAGATAGAGACATATCAGAAGCCCCAAATTCAATGCGATTTAGCAAAATAAGAAATCTAAATGTCTAAGGTGATTCTACTTTCTCTGCGTCAACATTTCGCAAGAGAAATTCGTTTCCGACACTGTAAACTTGTGCTTAGAGCGCAGGCTAGCCGATCGCGCTTTTCACTCCAAGGGGTAATAACTTCTTTAATCAACTCCATTATTCTTTATGAAGCGATGCCAAAGATTACCGCTGGACGATATGTTCAGTGTAGGAGTAGAATGATCACTAATATAATCGCTGTTATTTAGTTTTTTGAACACATTACTCATAAGAGGAAATTTGCGTTATGGTAACTTTTGCCTTCTATTACACTTCAATACTCAATTTCTGTCTAATTTCATCTGAAAAGTTCCGCACGCTCGCTGCTCGGTGAACGGAAAACTGTTTTAACAAATATTTAGGTTTGTATTGAACGCCTGTATATGTATGAATAAACTAATTTAAGTATATTTTCGGTGAAAGTATATTATCTTAAACAGTTTTATCTATGATGAAAATATTTCACATCAGTTTTCTAAATAAATTAAAGCATACGGAACTTGTTCCAAGAATTTGCATCATAAGCAGTAAAACTGGAAATGTTAACACTTTTCACTCTCATATGATATTTACTTTCTATTAAAAGATTGTGAATAAAAGTGTATCAAAAATCGTGGCGGCACTAGGTCGAGACCTGATTCATGAAATTTGTGGCGCAACAACCGCCTTATAGAGGAACACCGAAGATGTACCTCTGGGCAATTCAGCGACTGGAACAAATTATCAGCAGCAATGGCGTGGCTGAAATTTGACTTTTATATTTTGATGATACCAACATGAATAACATGTTTGAGCACTTAAGCAGCTAAATATAATTCCAGTGTATGTACATGTTTGGGCATGATTTATTTCGAGATCATCTTTTCATTGAAATAATATGTATTGTCACGAAACTTTGTCTCTCTAATTAAGATTGAAGAAGACAAGTCACGAACAGGAGTTCAGTTCTATAGTTAGTAAAGTGAATAGAGCTTTAAGAAAGATTACGGAGTAATAGGTCATAAGACAATATTTACGCTTTGACAGACTATGACCGACGCACAGAAATGACGAGAGTCATTGAAGGCTTAATAAACTTTTATTCCAATGGAAGCACATCCAAAAATACAACATTCAATGCAAGTTCAGATTTAGGATCGAGGCGATATTAAAATAAAAGAGTAAATATATAAAATGAGTGCACAAAATGCTATCGCGAATTAATTCTGAAGCTATATATTCACGTAAATGACGCAAAATCGAGAAATTATTATTATTGTGCGAGCGAGCACGCCCCCCTACCCTAAGCACCTCAGAGGTCTTATAAGCGGTGAGCTCTTTAGGGCCCGCGCATTTGGTTCGCATCCCCGTCCTGTTAACATCCTTACCAGTAAACTCTGCAGTTCTCCGTTGTTATCTCTAACCTCTGTCTGCCTGTATATTTGGTGGCCAGAGAGTTGACGGACCCACGAATTCGTGAAGATATATTTGGGAAGTCAAGTAGATATAGTATTCGACGTACAGAAGTTTGAGAAGAAGAAGTTTGAGAAGTACAGAAGTTTGAGAAGATCCAGTGACTTCAGCAAATCAACACGGCGGAGAAGATAACTGATAACTACTACTGATAACTACTACTGGTGATGACAAGAATTATAACTACTAAGAAGAGGCTATGAAGAGACAGTCAGAGCTTCACGAAACCGAGAATAAGGACAGCGTCTACAGAGAGCTTCAGAGATCTACGAAAAAAGCGGCTACAGACCTAAAACTACATCTACGAGGTGTGTCAGCCGACTACAGCTGCGTTGTTTTCGTGCTACGGACGTAGCAGTAACGGTGCATCGCTTCCAACGACTGCAGAGACCGCGACATCGTTCGACAACGACAACTAAACCTACAATTTAAGATAAGTAATGCAGCAACAATTAATTTTTATAATTGTTACAGTACTGTTGCAGCTTAGCTATTCATTGCGCATGAGACAGAGAGCGTGCAGCAGCAGTGTCAGGCAGATTTTTTGTCACGCAGTTTTTTTGCAATAGCCCGTCGGAGATGCCACAGTGCGTGCAGGCGTCAAGGTCAAACAGAGTGTTCAATGACCCCTAGACATGAGTTTTCAAAAGTTTAAGAGAGTTTTTTAAAGTGAGTGGCGCTATTTTCTCGAAGTGTTGCTATAAGTGTTTCAAGTAAATTTGTATTGATTTAATAACTGTTGTAAAAATTTGCGTTTGAGCAATCGTTAAGCTCAGTTGAGCAGTGATGTTATTTGTGTAATACCTATATACCAAACTAGTAACGTAACTATGCCTGAAATTCCAGTAACCAACGCGCCTGTAGTGAGTACAATGACTGCCACGAATATTTTTCTAGCGATGATATGTTGGCGAAAAAGACATAAGTATCCTTAAATGCCTCCTGTAGCCAGTGCTTGAGCGAGGCGGTCAGTTGCAAAATGCTCTTTAAAAGTATCCCTGTTTGTTTGCGGGCAGAAAGGTCATTTTTGAGGTGACTATATTTTTTGGACATTTATTGTGTCATTTTTAAAGATCATATTTGAGTTTTTTTGCTGGTTGCGTCTGATAGGATGCTGCAGGGGGAGGTGCGTTTCCAATTTGCCCAAAGGTAATGCTGAAGACCTTTGTAAAACTCAACGTTCAAGCAGTTAGAGAGTAAGAGGAAAATTGTTTGCAAGAGAATCATAGCATTTTGATTTCGAGGAAGTACTACTGATCAAAGGATCAATTATTGAAAGAACAATTCGCTGTATTAAGATGACAGGAATTAGTTAAAAGATGATGTAAAAGTAGTACAATGCATTGAAATGATGTAATAGTGATGAAATATGTACTGAGAAATGCAGTGTGATTTCGAGAATTAAAAATATATTAAAGTTGGAAGATACTCTTTCAAGTGAAGTAAGTAATAATGGATGTTCAGATGATACATTCCTGATGTTATTGCTCTGAGTACGATAGAAGAAATATGTGAGAAATATGTGAGAAAAATAGAGCAAAAAGAGAAGATACCGCGGCAGAGTGAATGTCCGTGAGAGAATAAATAAAGCGTTGCAGCGCTTGGTAAAGATACCGACAAGTCTGTGGATGTATCTGGTAAAATGGTTTAAGGTTACCAGGTACATTTACCAGCAAGGTCGAGTAATACTGTTGAGTAATTCGCGCAGACAATTAAGTGAATAAGCTTTTGCAGAAGCTGTTACCGTTGATTTTCATTGGGACTCTGATTTCAGTTCATAATTTCATGTGGTGGAAGTAATACCATTGATACCATGACGGTCAGAGTTTAGCATTGTTGATGGCGGTTGTCATTGTGCTGGCGAATAATAATGAGAGGCGATAGATGCCCGTTAATTAACCACACGTGGTTGTCTGGTAATAAGTTAAAGAGTAACGAGTATCGAGTATCAAGTATCACTGGTAAAGAGTATCGAGTAAAGTTACCAGTGCAGCTGCACTGCAGCGCACACGAGTGAGTGTGATGTTTTTTTGCTTGATGCAGAGGCAGATGTTTTTTTTGTACGCCGGCGCAAGGCCGAGAGCTGTGCTCAGCATTTCGTACGCGTTAGTATTGGCACGAGGCAGTAATGTTGGTAATACTGTGAAGCAGTATATGACTAGGTAACTAGTTATGATAGTGACCGTTAAAGATTATGGTAAAGTGCCACAAATGTCATTAATATTGTGAAATGTTGTTAATGTTGTTAAATCCTTCGGATGAGGATCTGTACTTGAGCGACAACACTGTGTTGTGCGGTAGAAGTTGTGGCATGCAAGAGTCAGTGTGCAAGTAGCACGCAGCGCAGGCTGCACAAGGCATTGAACTTAAGCGAGGCGCGAGAGGCGCAAGGCGACGCATTTCCGGTCACTCTGACTGGCACAACATGCAGACAGTGGTGACTGCAGTTCAATGTACGGATGATTGTGACTGGTGTGACTGGTGGATAGTCATGAATTAGATGTGTTTTGGACGTGAGAGTCCACACTAATTCAGTGTGAGAGTAAAATTTAATTTACTTCACAGTCATTTGTCAATGAGAGAGGCTTCATTTAATAATCCTTCAGTTAATAATTTTTGAGCACGTTGAAACGATCTAGTGCATCATAAAAGTCAATTTACAAGCCTATCTGAATTTCATGTTCAGTAAAATTTTGTGCTATGAAATTTAAAATGTTTTAATTCTAAAAGAATGCAATTTATTTTCTTGAATACCAAAATTGTCCAATTGACAATTTACAACTGATTGAAAGATTAAAATTGATTGTCAAGCATTTAACGTGAAAATTGATTTTGATTTGATTTTTGAAGTACGTTCTTACGTATGTTTCTTATGTATATACCAAGTATTTTCAGTGCTTTTGCTATGTTCCATTGTATTCTCGTAAACGTTTGCTTATAATCTATTTGCTTCTAATTTTGCATTATAGTGTTCGTCTGCAAAAAGCAGCATGGTGAATCTCTTTGAACTGAAGTAACCTTTCTGGTTATGTTTTTAAATTCGAGGTTTTGTTCGGTGAATACGTGCTTGTGAGGAATTTGCTGTTTATGAAATTTGTTCTATTTTTTTTTGTTTTTCCTTGCTCACGCCTGTGGATTTTTAATTAGTTCGCAGCTAAAAATAGCTCGTTGCCGGCGAGAGGCATGCGCTGACTTGGCTGAGGAGTCGATGCGGCGGTGCACTTTTGCTGTCTCAGCAAAATTAAATTAAACTTGAAATCGATTTGAAATCAGCACTCACGTGGCTGGAAATTTCCCGAACGAGACTCAAAAATGTAGTTCTCAATTTATAGGTTCTTACTTTTCCTTATAACGAGAATTTACCGAGAGTAAATACTTTAGATTAATGGGAGGTGAATGGACTTTGCCTAAACTTATGCTTTAACAATTGGGTTCATGAGTAGACTGTTGACTCAATTAATGAGATTCGTACTTAGTATTATTTACCTGTTTGAATTTTAATTTCTTTATATTTTTAATTGGTTGTTAACTCATGTTGTTGATATCGGGCCATGCTAATTGTTTCTTTGTTTTCGTTTCTTTTCAGCTTCGCGTGCTGTGCGAGTGACAGCGGGTACGGGCAAGTACCGCGTGTTAAGCACGTGGCGAGTACACGTGGTTGAGCCGTGCTCCGCTCAGACGGCGTGGTGCCTCAGCGACTTTGTTCTAAAACCAAAAACACATAAACTTTGACGACAGTAGAGCTTCAGAATTGGAAATTGAGATTGAAAATAATAAGAAAAATTATGAGAAAATTGAAATTGAAATATTGGAAAAAGAAGGAGCTGGAAAATATTACCGGAAAAATTTATGCGCTCGTTGAAAATCGAGTTCATTTGTATTTGAAAATGCGACTAAAATTCGGACTGAAGATAGGAAAGCGTTTTTGAAAATTATGCAAGAATTATGCTTTTGTTTGGATGCGTTTAACTCCGTGAAAATTGGAGGGTAAAATGTAATAAGGAAATGTAATAAGAAACATGTTGAAAAGTTTTATGCGTTTAAAGGTTTATGCGTTTTAATGTCTTTAATCCGTTTAGATGTTTTATAATCGTATTAATCATATCATCTATTTGTGTTACACTTCTAACGGGTTCCACGGCACAGGCATTAATTGTTTCCGTAAGTTGTTTTAATGTCATATTTGAATATTTGATCTAACTTGTTCCCGATTTTGTGAATATAATCTCTACGAAAACAATATGAACTCTACGGAGCAAGTATCCCTTTTTCCTTTCGATTAATCATCGGGACTTCCTGCGTATATCCCATTGATCCGTTTATTAAGTATTAATTCTTTGAAAGTTTGAATAAGACAAATTAATTAATTTTTACTTTTAAGTTGAGTGAGTTTGAATTAATTAATTAACTTCAAATCATTCCCCAATTAATCATTGACCATTTGATTTTTACAAGTGAATGGAAATTTCCCGATCAGGAATCTGGATGCAGTTCTTCCATCAAGCTATCCTAGTAGACGAGCAACATTTGTTGATATTTTATAAGATTGACTTGAAAATAATTTTTTTTTACAGTTCATTATCACGCTGCAGTTCACTTTACGTAAACTTTTATGCTTGTGTTTTAATTTAGTATATCTTTTAGGATTGTTAAAAATGTGTTTATTTTTATTTCTAATTGGTGCGGTGTTTGATAACAATAACTTTACAATAACTTTAACTAACATCTATTCTGAAGTCTACGGTAACGCAGACGATGTTTTGAATGTTTTTTCGTGAAAACTTTTTTGATTCTTTAATTTGATGTCTAGCTAATTTAACTATCTTTTCTGAATTATTTTTCATTACCTACGAGGTAATAGTTTTGATTCTTATAAAATTTTCCGAAATTGTTTTGCCGAAGAACTCATGTTTTGTTCGGAGTTTAGTCTATAATCCTTATATAATCCCTGTAATCACTAGATTTATTTTGTTTTAATAATAATACTTGTGTGTATGCGTGACCTTGCTAACGTCAAGTAACAAGGTTCGAGCAAATTGATGATGTTTGCTGTAGAGGTATTTGCTGTGGCCACGATTTCGAAATTATCCATGTGATTACTTGATGTCTAAATTGTTTTTATTTACAAATTGTTGCGACGAGTAATAACTTTTTATCGCGAAGGAAATGAAATTATTTGGGTTGATGCGAATCGAAATTGTGTTTTTTTAATGGGATTATCTGGCGTTTCGTTTACTATCCTTTGCCATGTCTTGTTGACGTAAGTAAGTATATTGTAAGTTCTTTAGTTGTGCTGTTTTTTTTTTGTAGCAGCTAGGTTTTTATTTCTTTTCTATGTTGAGGATAAGGGCATTATGATTTATGATTTATCGCTTCAGCGCCCTTGTACTTCTTGCTTGTGTTGCGTTATAAATAATTCTTTTGCGAGGTATCTTTTACTGGGTTTGATCAAAATTAATTGTTTGAATTAATGGTGTTATCTTTGAGTTTTGAGACGCATCAAATCTTGTTTAAAGTTAAATCATTTTTTTTGCTCACACCTGAAAATTATTTTTTTTGTATTTATAATTGAATACCTATCCGGTTAAAGGGGGGAAGTATGTGCGAGCGAGCACGCCCCCCTACCCTAAGCACCTCAGAGGTCTTATAAGCGGTGAGCTCTTTAGGGCCCGCGCATTTGGTTCGCATCCCCGTCCTGTTAACATCCTTACCAGTAAACTCTGCAGTTCTCCGTTGTTATCTCTAACCTCTGTCTGCCTGTATATTATGAAATGCCACAATCAAACCACCTCAGACGCCGAGCTGTTTCACACCTCTTGAAATTACAATGCATTTTCTGTAGGGAAAGATTTAATTTTGGGAATTTAACTAATTTATGTCATTTTTTTTGTGCTAACTGATTGGTGCTCTTGTGTTTTGGGGTCATGTCGAGAATAATCAATTTAGCGAATGATTTAACGAATTAAAACATGAGAATTTAGGGAAATGGTAATTGTGATTTCATTCTGCGTTTTTTAGAATTTAGGGAAATTGTAATTGTGTGTTATAAATTTTGGTGCTCACTCAATGCTTACCTAAAAAATCCCAGCGGCACAGAAGGGGTCTCTTCACCAAATGTTTGGTTAAATAAATGTTAGGGGTAGGCGGCCATTAGATGTGTGTTGTTTCAGGCGAGGTGGGTAGATTACGCTATCAAGAATTTGACGGTGTAAGCAGTCCTCTACGCCTCGGCAGAACCGCCTGTTGTGAGGGTTAATTGCACAAGCCT
Organism: Morinoia aosen; assembly: GCA_030386875.1. Lineage (NCBI taxonomy): Eukaryota > Metazoa > Arthropoda > Malacostraca > Amphipoda > Talitridae > Morinoia > Morinoia aosen. The sequence goes on along the minus strand of CM059567.1, from coordinate 97,678,442 downwards.
CGAAACTACAAACACAGTGGTCGGCAGATTTAAGGGTCCTAACACTTGAGCAAAAAAAAAAAATACAGGGAAAAGATGTAGAAGGGCCAACGGCGCTCAGCGAGAATCCCGTGAAACCTCATAAGGGCGGAGTCAGAAGTTCACGCCAAAAGGCTCTAAGCCAATACAAACGACCCTGAATACCCTTTCAAAAGTCGATTGGTCTGTACGGAAAAGGAGAGAACCGCGCTCTTGAGCACAGCGTCATTACTGAGGGAGTGAATTCAGTCTGCGTCGACGGGCGTCGTGAGAAGTGCGTTTCTTTTATCAAGTGCAATACTGGAAATATAATTTTAAAAAAATGAGCAATACGTAGTTAATTTGGTAAAATCGTTTTTTTTGGGGAATTTGCTAATCCAAAATTTTCTCTTTCCATTTTGCAGAGAAGAAATCTCACACAAGACCACTGTGGATGAGATGTAGAAAGTTATAAGAAAGTTTAAACGTCGATGGGCCGGGTAAGACTCATGTTACTCATTCGCGATAGATGCTGTTAAAAGGATGGATACATATGATGATAAATCTGCGCCGTTCAATTAAATATGGCAAGAAAATATTGTGAATATGAGTGAGGTAGATGTAATACAAAATTTAATGCACCTTTATTGAATGAAAGATGAATATATTTGAGGAAACGTGATTGACGCTATAATGAGTAACAAGTTATAATTCAAATTTCAGGTGGGAAGGTAAAACTGGATTAACTGGATTAACTGGATTAAACGTACTACAAGGCAAGAAGATTCTCGGGAGTGCCGGGATCAGCATTTCGCAACAGACTTTCTGTGTACTGTGCACAAGACAGAAATTTGAACTGAAGCTGTTTGTAAAAGAACAATTCTGTGGTTTGAAGTGAGACCACCTTCTGTGCTGCGGGAATGCAAATGTTGGCAGGCCTCATTTGTGGCATTTTATGTAGGAGCAATATATGGGGAAGCTGGCCAGCGGTAGCATTTATTGTCGTTCTGTTATGCAAGCTGTTTAACACATGAAATTTCTAGAATACCATTACTCAATTTACACCAGTTCTAATGCCATACATTGCGTGCGCTTATCGATGTTCTGTATGATGTATTGCCGTAAATTATAAATTAAGTGAATTTTCACGTGTATAAAGTCCCCCAAATTTAGTAGCAAGCAGCCCCTCATCATAACTGATGCGCTCTGAAAAACGCGCAGTGAGTAAGTCGAGTTCAACGTACATCGGTGAGTACTGCCCAATTTTAGTATACACATTTTGTAGTAGTGTTGATTTGTTTGGGCTTGCCCATAAATTTTCCTTGTGTTTCCTGTGCATTTTATTGAGGTATGCCAACCCCTCAAGCGAGCATTCGGTCTTCTCATTAGTGTAAATTAATGAGAGACGAGGCAGACAGCCTTTTCTCGTGACATTCAATAAGACGCAGCAATGTTGTTGAATACAACCAACTCGATCTAAGAATTTGCACCCTCTCCGAGAGATACACGCGTGTACGTAGCTGTTCATTGGGGCCAACAGCGCGTCGTATTACCATCCTTGGCTCGAGTGTAAACCTATATGTTTGCTGTGCTTCGATATTTTAGAGTGTTAATCAAAATTTTCGGGGGTCATCCTGCAACTTCTGGAACGATTGCGTAATGCTTGTAATGTAACTTCAGTCTCAAACTCCTCCGCCCGAATTTTCTAATTGTGCTCGTCCAGGATGTATCCGTCGACGTTCTATTGACCTTACATATATACTTGTGTACATGTCTTCTGCAACACCATTGAGGTACCAGGGAACTGGGAGTGGCCCACTCATGCTGTAATTGAGGCCACTGCAGCGCCTTGCTGCCGTTGCAGGCCTCCTCAGTGCATTCACCTCGCCGGCTCTCGCAACGCATCTGCAATTAGACGCCTCCCTAATTGTGCTCGAAGACTATACAGACGATAGGCAATCTGGGACCCATTGATTTTCAATAATGACACTCCTACAAAATTTTGTGCAACGAACAGGTAGAAATTTATTTCTGGTGATCAAGCCATCCTTTTGAAACTTATCGTACGTTCTGACAAATTCATAGCTCCCTTCCTTCACGGTCCCATACTTTGACATGCATTCAACCTCACATGGGAAAAACTGTAATACAAAAAAATTAATTTATAGAGACCAATCCAACAAATGATATCATTATGGTAGCATTCCAATCGTGGCAGCACTTATGTTACAGTACCTTCATGTCGATGTTGAGCATGAAGCTGTCAGCCAGCTCCTGAGCTGACCGCCTGTAGTGGCCTTTTGCTGCTGAGAGCTAAGTCGTCATTCTTGCTTCTCTTCTGCTGATCTTCATCAACTTTACGTACGGTCCGAAACCTTTTCAGTTCAGATTGATGGGTTCAATCAATTCTGAAAAGTAAAGACTGAATTACCGCTTCCAAAGTATCATTCTCTAGCGCACTGAAAAAAGGGGAATAATGTACTAAGGAATACCTGCCCAAGAAATCAAGTTAACACTAACAATATAGCGAGAATTATATAATTTTCAGTGAAATTTGCTATGTTCAAAAGGGGTAAAAATTAAGTTCAACCGACATTCAAGCTTTTCTCCGGAAAGAGATTAGGAACGAACCCACGTCGAAAACAGCCGTAACGGTCACAGGAACCGGGAACAGGACGAGATGTTGGAACCGTGAGCAGTTCAATGCAATGTCCGAGATCCTGCCCGGGCATCGTCCATCCTGCAAAGGCATGAAAACGCGAACCGTCAGCGGAGTTTCCAGAGAACACTCAAAGTATAATTGAAATAGCTTCACCACCAAAGTTTATAGTTTGTGGTTTACAAGATTTCAATACGTTTACCACCAGAGTTTATAGTTTATGGTTTACAAGGTTTCAATACGTTTACCACCAAAGTTGAACTTGTAAATTTATAGACGTCGAACGACAAGGTAAGTTTATAGACTTCGAACGACAAGGTAAGTTTATAGACGTCGAACGACAAGGTAAGTTTATAGGCGTCGAACGACAAGGTAAGTTTATAGACGTCGAGCGACAAGGTAAGTTTATAGACGTCGAGCGACAAGGTAAGTTTATAGACGTCGAACGACAAGGTAAGTTTATAGACGTCGAACGACAATGTAAGTTTATAGACGTCGAACGACAAGGTAAGTTTATAGACGTCGAGCGACAAGGTAAGTTTATAGACGTCGAACGACAAGGTAAGTTTATCGACGTCGAACGACAAGGTAAGTTTATAGACATCGAACGACAAGGTAAGTTTATAAAAGTCGAACGACAAGGTAAGTTTATAGACGTCGAACGACAAGGTAAGTTTATAGACGTCGAACGACAAGGTAAGTTTATAGACGTCGAACGAGAAGGCAAGTTTATAGACGTCGAACGACAAGGTAAGTTTATAGACGTCGAACGACAAGGTAAGTTTATAGACGTCGAACGGCAAGGTAAGTTTATAGACGTCGAACGACAAAGTTTATATTTTCAAGTTTATAATGCGGATTTTTAATTGAACATGGGAAGCAGTCACCATAAAGTTCACACCGTCCCCGAACAGCCCACTTGTAACTATGCACTAGACCAACCTCCGAGTGACGTCTGGGTGTTGCCGTCCGCTCCGATGTGCCGGCTGCCGGTCCGTCCCTCCTTCCAGCGCAGGGTTTACTCGTACATTTTCATAACGGTTGAAATTACGGTGTTGAAGTTGATAACGGAATTAACCTCTTGGTCGAGTAAACTCGAAGAGGCACGCGTAGACACAATTGAGGTCCAGCTGAACTTCCAGATGAAGGAGTAATCTTGCCGATCAAAGTGTGCCTGGCACATTCGGCTACAACTGAGATCCAGCGTCCCAGCGAAGTGCTGACCATTTAACCGGAAGTAGAGTTGATTCCGGAATAAGCAGATAAAATGGTTACTCTGCGGGATCTGATGAAGAATTGCGGGAATAGGAGGAACTTCCACGCAAATTAGTAGCGGAAAAGGAAAGTCGGTTCTAGTACGCTACAACTTTGCTAATCAGAGGAGCGGTGTGAAATGAGTGACTTTTTACGAAATTTTACTATAATATTTTCTTCCCAATTGTTTTATTTGGATTCCTTTCAATTACCGTTAATTTAGTAGATTTAATGAATTTAAATTTTGTAGATTAACGCAGCTGTCGCTTGAATCACATTTCCTTAAAGTTACCTTAATTCTAGTACTTGGGAGCAATAATGCAGGTATTCTGCACAAGAATGAAAACAGAAGTAAAATCTTATCTGAAAAAAATACGGCACGTATCAAAATTTAGTTAAGTCTCTTTAATCTTTAAAAAAACTATTCCACACTGTTGTACGACTGTTAACTACCTGGTTTTAAACTGGGAAAAAATAACTCAGCCAAATACATTTCGCGCCAAGCATCGAATTGATGAGATTACAATCATGCTACTTATTGCTAATCTTCCTTGTTTTTAAGCTAAAATTCGTCATGATGATTTTGATCCAAGGTTTTTTTAAAGAAATTCAAATCATCTAAGTACTCAATCGTAGCCAAGCCGATTCAGCAGAATCAAATTATTGTTTAGAATAAACCTTTGACTTTTATACAAGCTTATTATAAATTTAATCTGAATCAAAGCAACCAAGTACACCAAGTATACACCTATTTCAATTTCATGTGATATGAAATACTTGCGAACTTTCGCCTCAACTCAATGTTTATGAAAACATATACGTAATGAAAAATGTAAAATGAGGGGGATATAAAAGACAAAATCACAGACGAAAAAATACCTTGATGGCCCCAAAAAACAACGGTAATAAAAGTCTTCAGAAAAATAGATTAGTTGCTGCAGTGGACAATGGTATATGAATTACAAAAAGGGGCCTCGAAGAACGATAGCACTATCTATAAGGCCTTGTCGTAGAGAATCAAACCGAAGAATGGAAGTCGATGTCTTACAGTCTCCAGGCGAAAGCCACCGCACCTTCCGCTAATGTACCTAGGTAGTACGTCAAATACCCATAAAGTGGAGGTCGTATGAAATTATATGATACAGATCTTACAGTGATTTATGTACTAAATCACTCCAAGATCTGATCTTTACTCACCCGCACACACTAATTAACACCGACCTATCTGAAGTTTATCGTCTGATCGACGATAATTTACGTCTGAATTTACCGGTAATTATAATCTTTTTTTCCTATAAACCGACGATATATCGTCGGAATTAGTGTCAAGAATGTCTCATATTATCGTTGGATTAACGTTAAATTACCGGTTTTTACCGTAAATTTTGGACGAAGACCGACGATATTAACCGGTTAGTTACAGGTAGTTAACCAGTTAATTACCGGTAGTTAACCGGTTATCATAGTCGTTCTTCGTTCAAAAATTACGAAAATTACCGGTAATTTAACGTTAAAAATGGCTACTCTAACCACTATGTTCCATAAGAGTCATAAGCATGGCAACGATTTTTCCCAAAAACTGCGGATTGCTCCCAAAAACAATAAGCAACACCACATGAAATGCATCTGTTCAATTACAGCGAATTCAAGGACTGCACAAAAATTACCGAAATTACTTATTTAAATTCAACAAATTTGTTTAATACTGTCTACATATTTCGTCAAGTTTTTTACTAATTGCGATGATTGAACAGATTAGTATTACTGTGTGAGGCCTATTGTAACCAGTAACAGTGCATTAGTAGAATATAAAAAATTGCTGCGATGCTGATGAATGCTACAGCAAGAGGGCTCAAATAGTCATCTTCATCGTAGAACACGAGACTAGTACGATAAGTCTCACAGTACAATATAAAGTTATTTCATTCATGAATAGGTTAAAACATTACAGATGTTCAACCAATATATTTTTCATTTTCAACAGCCGAAATTTGTCTATTGAAATAAATTCTTACAAAAATATCTTCGGCACGCAAAGAATTCCATCACAGGTTGTTTGTAAGATTCACCACTGCAAACACTACGTATATAATTTTCATTTAAAATTAACTGCCACCACAAAAGGACTCATCAAGCAACCGATCACTAAAAAAATTTTACCAATTTCAAAATAAATTTGCACACTTCCTTTCTTAGACATCAAATATCTACAATAACTAACTCTCTCAACCACTACACATTTTAGTCCTTTAAGGGGATCTACTACCCTGAACTCGAAATCTTCGTTCAAACTTCTCTGTACACATTTCTATTGCACCGATGGAAACGAAAATTGAAACGTGGATGTAAAATTGAATTACAAACACATTTGCAGCTATAAAATTTTCGATTTTTGCAAAACAAAAATTATTTCGCAATGATTAGAAAATACATATAGTTGCGCAAAACCCTACTCACTCTATAATTTTCAACGTAGAAGCGTGATTTTGGTCTCATTCGATGCGGTTTAACTGTGGGAACAGCGTAGCGGAGCAAAATTCTATTTGAATTCCAAATTTTTTTTATTGGGAAAACACTGAGAAATTTTTTTTTAACATTTTGGATATGTGTACCTATAACATTTTTCTAGTTCGAAAATGAAACAAATCCTACGTTACGGTCTTGGATACAGTCCTTCTGCGTCGAATGAGACCAAAATCACGCTTCTAGGTTGAAAATTATTGAGTGGGTAGGGTTTTTGGCAAGAATTTAAATTTTACTAATAATCGTTAAATAAATTATTTTTTTTTGTGAAAATCGAAAAAAATTTTAGACGCATATGTGTTTGGAATTCGATTTTACACACCTGTATGCATTTTTGTTCTCCTAGTTGCGATAGAAATAAGAAAAAAGACAATTGTAAAATTTGGTAGTCAAAGGGTAGTCCAGGGTAGTAGATCCCCTTAATTGGGATGAGCAGACGACGGGGCCCTCACTAATGCTATCGAGTCGCACGTAGCAGAGGGCGGAATTATCCTCCACAGCTATACCTCTTCAGAAGAAGTTACCCTCCACCTCCCGCTTCTCTTCGGTTCCGACGTTTATGCTCTGTAGAATTCTTAATTCACAAGATATTCACATTATAAACAAATAAACAACTTAAACTTTTCAAATGGAACTGTCCCATGAAACTGGTGCTATTGGCACAGAAATTTTCGTAATGCTGACAGTTCGATTAAACGAAAATAAATTCCCGAGAAAAAATGCAACAAATATTTGGGTCTTTTTCGTACCAAAAATAGATGCACAGATGCAACATCAAATTAGAACGATCATTAAGTACTAGTTTTAAATGAACTCATAAATTCGCAGGTGAAAAAATTATTTTGACATCCTTTTTTTGACATTCCAGCCACTGAAATTTTCGTAATGCCGATACTTTATGTTCAATATAACAAAAATGAAATCAGAATTAAAAAGCAACAGACATTGTGGCCTTTTTGGTAGCCAAAATAGATGAACAGATGCCACATCAAATTAGTACGGTCAGTATTTACTAGTTTTAAATGAACTCATTAATTCGAGGATGAAAATATGATTCGACATCCGTTTTTTGACATTCCAGCCACAAAAATTTTCGTAATACCGATGGCTCATGTTTTTCACCTGTAAACTATTTCACGGAGGCCGGCACAAGAACATCAACGTATTCGTGAAGAATTTAAGAATTACAGAAATTTGTTAAACAAATGATATCCAAGTCCTATCACGAGTCATCCTGTGTTAATAAGAGCATAACACCGAAAACATGCGTTACGATTGTTAACAGGTACGTACTTTTCAATTTAATAGAAATTTTTTTAGCAACAGATCATATCAAAGTCGCCAACCTAGAAGCGATAGAACTTCATAAATAAATCATATATACAGGCACCATAAATACAATTAGACTGACGCCTTGCATTCAATAAATCACTCAATGTTGAAACTTTAGCCCACGCTCCTTTTCTAGATCAGGGGAAACTTCTAAAGTTGGGATTAGGCATGAGGACATGACGACAGAGCAACTGGGAGATACACCCTACTTTTAAGACTGCCAATAACGTACTGGCAAGTCAGTCGCACCTGAGGTTTTCCAGCATGAAGAGTAGCTGCGAAGACACGCATGGAGAACTGGCGGGAGGCATTAGATCGAGGGCTTAGAGTTTTTTTGAAGAGGCGGGGAAGGAGAGAGGGCGTTGCCACGGGGAAAGCACCCTCCGTCTAAGCCCAGCTTACTGGAGGAGCATCATAACCTGATGTTGACGGAACTAGCATTTGAGGCGACTGAGAGGCGGTCAAAGTAAGCGATGAAGAAGCAAGTAGACCTTGAGACAGTGTACTGGTTTCTGCCGGCGACTTTTCTGATTCAATCCATCGTCTCTGAGCCCGCCCAATCCTTGCAACGACGCAGGACATCTTGGATGGCTGACGCCTTTAGTTTCTTATCTTCATCATACTCGACCGCAGCTAAAGCATCTGATAAATTGGAATACATTAGTAATTATTAACTGCACAAATGAAAACAAAATAAAACCAATTACCATTTGCCGAATGACTGTGTTTCAACTACCACTGGATTCGGAGCAAGCCAGGCTAGCTCTACCTGTGATCGCAACATTTAGCCCATCTGGCTTTGGCTGCAATCAGAGAATAAGTCGATTAAGGGGACGGTACGAACGGAAAAAGACCGTAATTTACCGATGAATTTCTCTAAAATTTTCACAGAAGGTGTGAAATGTCCTAAAGATCATTTTATTATTGATGTGTTTTTCTTGTATTTGCATTATTTTTTTATTTTTTTTTGAAAAAACGCACAAATAGGGTTTTTTAAAATTCTGTCTACTTCTACAAATTTCAAGTTATAGTAGCGGAAATTCGTTTTTATATAGTTTATATACCTGTATAACCGTAAGGAATGGCAAATTTCGATACCTTTTTTATGGAATTTTGGGAATTAAAATAAATTGGACTTTATTTTCATTTTTTTTAATGTCGTGTTATTTTCAAAATAATAGATGTGTCAAAAATTCACATTCCTTATGGATACACCTTGCTAAGCCCTATCGAATGGTATATAAACTATTCTTGTACCCCTAAAATTGTGAAAGAAGATAGATTTAAAAACCAATTATCAAGTTTTCCTAAAATACGTGTTTTTCACAAAAAAATCTTTTTATTCATATCTTTTGAACTAAGAGGTTTCCACAATGAACTCCTGAGCTTTTGTAGCCCTTTTTAAGCCCTTCCGTTTGTTATAATTTACATTGCTGTAGCTCTTGAACTCTGGGAAAAAATCTACATCAAAAGTAAACGTGTAATTCTCCAAAACCCCAATTTTTTGAACATTTTTATTTTTTCGTTCAAAATGCGTTTTTTTAAGTCAACTCCTCTGCTTTGTAGCTCTTTTCAATCCCTTTGGATTGGTTTGCTTGCCATAACCATAGCTATGATTGTCAAAAACTGTTAAATTGTCAAAAATTACCAAAAATTCTTACTCAACGGTAGAAAGTTTCGTTTGAATATGAAAGCACTTTGAGTAGCCCATGAGCGAACTCTATTGCCATTGCCGCAAAGAAACACTCTCAATTGACCCCCAATAATGAGTGGTGGGAGGGGTGAAGATCAAGCTACCCCCATCGCTTTCCCCCCTCTGGGGGGCGTACCATTCAGAGTAGACGCAAGCGAAAAGTACCAATGGAAGCGCAAGAAAATCCTCTATAAGATGCATGTAAAAACAGAAAATAGACACTTCTCCCGATTTCCACCCAGACCGTCCCCTTAACCTAACTCTGAATACAACACTTGATATCGGTAACCTATTGGACAGCTGGGCGTTAAGTTATTGATGATTTATTTTTATAGGAAACTTTGAACCCATTTGGCTTGTTAAATTTGAATCAAATGATGTAGTGTGGATGAAGCAAACTGATATTAAAACGTAACATTGAGGACTGGCGTCCATGCTATGCTCAAATATATTGAGGAATAATCAATTCTTGAACGAAAGAAAAGATTATTCATAGTAGCATTAAATTATCGATTCTACCCACTGCAATGCTAATGAATTTTTAAACGTTGCAACCGATCTGCCAGTATTTGTTACAAAAAAATGCATCCATAAATTCATTTATTTGTATTACTGTAACGAAAGATAATTATTAGTTAGTTTAAGCCTTCGTATCCGCAGCAAAATGAATACGATCCAAAGAGAGAAAAGAGTAAGGCACCATTTAGTATGGAGTTAAGGGAACGCGGAATCTATGCAGAAGGGGCATAGAAACAATTATTTGAGTAAGAAGTTCATGAAGAAAGATCGAAGTTCAAGAAGAAAGTAGTAGGTGCTGAAATACAGGACAGCAGTGAACCGAAAAAAGGTCCTTAACATAACAAAGGCATTATAGTTCAACAAACAGAAGGCCTAACTAGCTCTTAGCTAAGGCTCTTGTTACGATCCTTGTTTTCCTGGATCGAACGAAGTGACTTATATTTCTTTTCAGGTCAATCGATTAAATGGAATAAATTTCTTTTCTCAATCTCAGTAAAATTTCATGGTCGGCAGCCTAATTAGGACACAACTATAGCAGGTACTGAAACACACGTATGCATGGCCACGCAAAATTTACTGTTATAAGTTGATATCACCAATATATCGGGGAATGATTAAAGCCCGCAAACATGACAGCAACAAAGAGAAAGTCTCACGTATCTTAGGTGAAGCGCAGGTGCAGGTTTCGTTGTATTCGAAGTAGCCTCGTTTACTTTACTTAATTAATCAGTTGCTTTAAGCGTGAAGTCACAAATGTAAGTTATACAATAACAATACCCAGCACGCCGGACTGGATTCTATTACAAAGACTCAAGCAAAGACGGCGTGTACTAGGACCTTCGGCGATAATGACACGTACGGGAATGAATACTCCTAACCTCAAAGACGACCTTTTATTGAGGCAATTACCGCAGCTACTTTTCGAGGCAGTTGGCATCACCAACGGTCCGCTAGCCTGCTTTTCGTGACTTTTTCTGGCATAGCCCTCGTCGTTGCCAAGCAGGCGTCGCCCTCTCCTGCTGATGCTGCTCTCCGCCGAGATTTATGCTGACTTGCAACGGCTTTCTGGAGCACTGGGTGCAAAGCTCTCCCTCGCTGGCGCCGTCGTCGTACATGGCGTGTCGTTACGTGGAGGGGTATATAAAAAATCCTCCGCACCTCGTTTTTAGTGATATCCTCCTGGATATCGTCGCAATTGGAAGTATTCGTCTACTTGAAGTTGCGAGAAACCTCATACTTCATTGCAATGGAAGATTCAGACAAGCCGACGAGATTTGTGCTTCTGTCGCACGCTGAAACGAAGAGCTTAAACAAGCGATGATGAGAAGTTGATATCGGGATATCCTTATCCTGCTCTATCAGCGAAGACCTCTCGTGACTGGTGATATTCTTCGGAGGCCAATCCGAAGATATCTGGGGGGGGTGAAGACCGCCCTAAATATAAATATATCGAGTGTAAACTCGATTTGTCATTACTTCCGCATGCAAATAGTTATTTTGAACGTATTAGTGTTCAACGGTATCTTCTTATTTTCTTCCGCCATAGTCGAATTCATGTTTAGGCGTATATCGAAATGGGGGGAAGTTTCACCTTCGTTGTGTCGTCACGCCATCCTCCAAACCGCAGTTCCGTCGATAGTAGATTGCGTCACGCTCTCGTAGTTGTAGTAGCCCTTACGCCTTGCACTCAGCTGCCCAGACCTTTAACTCGCGTCGAGCCCATTGGTCGTAGTATTACGCGCGAGCGCGTCGTCCAGCCGTACCACATCAATGGAGCGCAGTGTTGCCAGATGTAGCCCGGTGCAGTACGCACGTCCCAGCCTCCGCATAGCAGTCGGCTGCCTACTCGCAGCAGTCGCTTGCTGTGACCTTGAGTCAGGGTCGCTGTGCTGCTATGAGTAGCCGCCACTCATGCTCTGTAGCGAGCCAGTGCCGCTGCGCTGCCGTGTTACGACAGCCTAACGTATAGCTGTAACAACCATTCTCAATTAGTTTCTGGACATGATAAATATCTCCCATGGATTCCTCTCGAGGCTGCACTCTTTGTAGCAAGTCTACTTGCTTTAACTTCTTCCACCGATATGTACATTTGGTATATCATTATTCTAATAACTCAAAGGGAATCCATTCGGAAAATATTATAATTAATACATAATGAGCAATTTCAGCGCAAAGGAAATTCATACATGAAATACATCGTTTCAGGTCACCTATACAAAGAGAAATTTTCATCATACGGGAAAAGGTTACACGCATCAATACATATTCCTGACAAGGGATTAGAAAAGGCCTGGTAACAGGTTACACGTTGAAATCAGCAGAATACGATTCGGGATAAGAAATACCTATAAGCAAAGACATCCTACTTATTTTCGCCGCGGAGTTCATACAATTAATGCACTATAAAATTTAAGGAATTAAACACAAAGTAAAACAACGATTAAGCACCTTAATGCTAGACACACTATTTTTAAATGAAATGAGGCCATCATAATCGAAGTTTTGGGACGTCCTTGCGAGACACAGGCAATTACACATAGTTCAGACGCCTGTTTCGATTTCTGAGAGGGTATCTAGGAATCGTTCCCTCTTCTCGTCGGTTCGCGTTCGGCATCCTTGGAATGTCGTTCGTCTCTGCCCCTTGAAGTTCGTCTTCTTCATCGTTGTTGAAAGGGTAGGCCATGGCGTCGTCCAAGTATGCTCGCTTAACTCGATTGAGATGAACGTTTTGTTCCTTGCGATCTGAGTACACACCCTTGATGGTGATGTTATTCCCGCGCCGAGAAATAATTCTGAACGGCCCTCTGAAGCGAGTTGGAAAGGCCCTGTCCTCAGCATGTCCTGATTCATTCCGAAGCATGACTAGCTCCCCTGCTCGGACATCACATTCTCTGGCCGTCCGATTATAAACGTTCGCTGCGGTTTGCCTCGCAGCTTCAGAATTTTTTCGAACCGCTGCAAAGGCTTTAGACAATCGGAGTGAAACTTCGACTGAATACTCCTGGTCACAAGCATAGTTGATTGGTTGTTCCTTGAAGATATCGTGGTAGGGAAGGCTTGCATCTCTGCCGTAGAACAAGAAGAACGACGTGTCTTTAATTGCAGTCTGGTAGGAGCTGTTCACCGCCAGAGTCACAAATAGAATGCTTTGGTCCCAACTGAACTTATCTTCAGCAGCTAGATGGGAGATTGCAGATTTTAGGACACCGTTCATTCTCTCGCAACCACCATTCGACATTGCATGATATGCAGTCGTGGTTTGAGATTTGGCGTTCAGGTTCCTGCACACGTCTTGAAATAGTTTATTCGTGACCTCACTACCTCTGTCACTGACAATCGTATTTGGGGCTGAAAATTTTCCGACGTATCGGACAAAAGCTCTGGTGACAGAATCGGCAGATTTATCTGTAAAAGGATAAGCATCAACATACCTCGTGGAATGGTCTACTATGGTTAAGAGGTATTTGTTGCCATCGTAACTAACAGGTAATTCAACAAGGTCCACAGCAACTCTTTCAAGGGGATAAGAAGTTTCAGGGAATTTGCCAAGGGGGACTTTAAATTGACCTTGCCATTTTCTTCGTTGGCACGGTAGACATTTCTTTACATGGTCTTTGACATCACGAATTTGATTAATCCAGAAGAATTTATCTCTGGCACGTTCAAGAGTTCTCAGGAAGCCCATGTGTGCAGACAAATCATTATCATGGCTTAATTTTAAGGCAACTTCAACTAAGGACTTCGGAATCACAATTTGCATGTTAGTCCTACCATTTCTACGCATTTTCCTAGAGAGCCTACGCAAGACATTATTATCGTCTATGAAATACTCATCAATGTTTGAAATCTTAACATCACCTAGATCATTTCCATTCAACAAGTTTCTTACACTGGACCAAAGAGAGTCCTTTTCTTGCTCTGAGACAATATCATCTAAACTCAACTGTTTTGCCTTGACGGCAACGTTTTTATCACGTTCACTGGACACAGGATGTGGACGAGCATCGTTGACAGAAACATCTGTCGCATCATTACTAGAACAAGGCTTAATTCTAGAAGAAACATTAGTATTATTTTTAGGATCACTCTTATTACTACGGTTTAACTCAGCAGTGTCAACAACAGCATTGACGGTTCTTTCAGATCTAGATAGGTAGTCGGGCAAATGATGTTGCGCTCCGGGCTTATATCTGACAGAGAAATGATATTCCTGCAGAAGCAAAGCCCATCGGGAGACGCGGTGGTTACCTGTTTTATTGGCAAAGATAAACGTTAATGGGCGATGGTCCGTCACCACGACAAATTCATTTAAGTACAGATACGCATCATAATGCTTGATTGAATCATGAATGGCAAGTGCTTCGAGTTCTGTCGCGGAATATTTGAGTTCATTTCCTTTCAGCTTTCTACTGTAGTACCCTACAGGTAATTCGACGCCATTATGTACCTGAAGCAATGCTCCACCGATTGCAATGCCCGAGGCGTCAGTGTGGAGAATAAACTCTCACTGGAAATCAGGGAATTTAAGAATGGGCGCTGACACAAGTTTATCTTTCAAATCATCGAAAGCTCGCTGTTGAACATCAGTCAATCTGAATGTATTCGTCTTTTTCGTTAACTCTGTTAGAGGTGCAGCAACACGTGCGTAATCTTGAATGAATTTCCTGAAGAATCCCGTTGCGCCTAAAAAGCGTTTGACTTCTTTTACACTTCGTGGCCTTGAAGCATCTGCCAGGGATCGTACCTTATCAGGTCGGGGAGTTAGTCTCTCCGAACTGACTTTGATACCAAGAAAAGTCACACTGCTTGCTGCAAATTGACACTTTTTCAAACTTAATTTGAAACCTGAGGCCGCTGTTTGTGAAAGGGCTTTCTTTAAATGCTCAACGTGAGTTTCAAAGTCCTTTGAGTAGATAATGATGTCATCTACATAGCAGAACAGAAACTCTGGAATGAATGGAGCAAAAGCCATATTAACTGCTCTTTGAAGTGCCGCCGCAGATGTGATGAGACCCTGAGGTGAACGCAAGTACCTGTAACTGCCTGTCGATGTTCTGAAAGCGGTGACATCCCGGCTTTCTGGAGATAATTCAATCTGATGATAAGAGCTCCTCATATCTAGAGTAGTGAACAAATTTGAGCCCTTCAGACTTTCAAGAGTATCTGTCGTGTTGGGAATTGGGAATGTGTCTTTCTTACAAATCTTATTGATAAGACGAAAATCGACAACTATCCTATGAGTTCCATCGTTTTTTCTGACTGTCAAAATTGGTGACGACCATGGGGAGAAAGCAGGTTCTATGACTTTTTGCTTAAGCATCTCTTGAACATGCTCTTCAACCAACTGCTCAGTAGCATGAGGAACACGGTACTGAGGCGAATTTATTGGCTCATGACCCTGAATATCCAATTTGTGTTGGGCATTACGTGCTTACCTACTCACTTCCTACAGCGAAAGACTCCCTATGCTCATTTATTAACTTTACAAGGGTAGTTTTCTGTTCAGCCTTCAAATGAGACAAGTCTACATCGTCAATCATTTGGTTGAATTCAGGTTCATTGCGCTTCTCTGCGGCCGACAGCAGTTCACTGTGAGGCTGCTCACGATAGCACTGGCCAAAGGGGCGTTCAGGCTGTGCATGTGTTCGTCCAGCATCGTACACTGTTGCCACGTCTACGTCTCTAGTACTCTCGAGTGCTGCCACGGCGCAGGCGTCACTTTCGCTTTCATTTGGGTCAGGCTCACTGGCGGCCACGTCAAGCATAGCACAGATCTTATTTCTAGGGATCAAAACATTTTTATCGTTATAATTAACAAACACTATTGGCACGGTGCCGTCACGGACTGTAGCTAGGGTACGTGGAATAGCTACTCCTTTGCAAGCAGGACTTTGTTGCACTACCACATCTTTATTGTTCATGTGCTTTGGTACTCTAAAGCTACGGTTTCCTAGAAAAGCGGTGCCGCTGTTTTACGGCCGCAACGTAGCGGCGGATGACGTCACGAAAACGTTGTCTATTAATTCAGACACCACTGGTTTCCTAGAGAGCGGTGGCCGCTAAATGGCGGTGCTGCCAGGTGCATGACGGCCGCTGTAGCGTCCGGCTACTAGTTGGTGAACGTTTTTTACGGTGGCGGTGTCTTTCATTCATTGTAGAAACGCTGTTTATAAGTTTGCAACAGTAAACTTTACAGTGGGGAACGGCAAAGAAGATGAAATGTTAGTTGATTTTGTTAAAAATAATTGAGCTCTGTATAATGTGAAGAATAAAGATTATAGAAAAACTTAATTGAAACATAATCTTTAAATAATATCGGGAGTACTCTTAAAAAGATCCCGTAGGTTCATGAAAATTGTACACAAATAATATAAAATGTTTTTGTTGTATTTTATTATACACAGGGAAAGTGATACATGTACAATATTTGTAAGAACTCATAATGTTCATACCTACTTTTAATAAATAAGTACGTTAAATAAAGATTTTGCTCCTACAGTAGAGTTTACGTTTAAAGGTTCCTTCAAAAAATACCAAGAACCAGAGATCAACCAGAAAAAAATACATATAACCATGGTTGACCGGCAGCCCTAACTCTAAACATTCTGTGGTGCAATAGTGAGGTGTCTGCGTTGCTTCTCTCACCGTCATGTAAAATAATGACATAGGAAATATGCCATATCATGCCCATGAATATCAATGTTGTGCTGCATAATGTTGTTGCAATTCAATACTACCTGGCCCGTTATGGTAATTTTTAAATATTTCTCGAATGCCAGCTCAATTCATTCCAGAAAGAACATTGTGTGTTGTTGAAGGAACTAAAAATTCAGTGGGTACTGGAAGTGTATTATCAAGATGTTTTTGACCTGGAGCAAGTATTTGTGCTTCCTTTAAAATGTTATACGATACACAGGCACACATAATTAATTTGTCTTTAGTTTCTGAGGCAGAAGAAATAAGTTGAGAGAAAATTCTAAAATAACCGCACAAAATTCCAAAGGTATTTTCGGTTGTCTTTTGAGCTCGAGATAGTCCATAGATATATAATGCGTTCGATGGATCGTGTAGATTGCTGTTTTGGGTAAGGTTTCATCAGATTTTCGTGCGGAGCAAAATCTTCATCACCAACTATCACATGTGGTACAACATTATTTGCAGATGCACCCTCTGTACATCGGCTTTTAAATATCTCACTTTCGTCTGAACCATCGTCTTCCGAAGATTTTTCATCTCCTGAGCTTATTAATAATGCGTTATTTAGATCGTCCATTCTGACAACATTCTGAAAGCATTCTGACGTTCACCGCAATGGCCGCCGCAATGCGCTAAAACAACTCCCAACTTTACACTCATGAACGGCCGTTATATTACGTTCGCCGCATCACGTCAAATTGCGGCCGCAAAATAGCGGCGCCGCTTTCCTAGGAAACCGTAGCTTAAGATATGAGTGACACAAAGTTCCGCCCTCAGCAGTCAGATCATGTGACATTCTTGCAACGCTGAATGACGCATCCTCAGATTGCTTCACAAAATTTACTAAATTAGAAGCGGCAATAGATTGAAATGGGTAAATTCTGTCATTGATTCTCACGTGACCCTTTTCGTGCTGACTGTACTTTATTTCAACCCCGAATCTCTTAAGGAAATCTCGGCCTATCAAGACTGTTCCAGGAAAGAAAGAATCTTCTACAATGATAGCAGAATGGCAATACTCTAAATCACCTAGTTTAAATTTCAGGTCGATCGTACCTCGAGTGTGAAGGTTGTCTCCATTTACAGAACAAAGAACTTTTGTACATCGTTTAATTCGGGGAGGGTTTTTGAATAACTTGTTAATTACACAAGATTTTACAAGAGATACGGATGAGCCCGAGTCAACGAAAGTGGAGCATTTCCTCTGATCAACATCCAACATAATTATGGGGGAAAAGCTTTTCGGTTGCTGTGGAAGTTTTTTGACTTTATAGCGGCGATGTTACCATTCTGACTTGGATGGTCATTAAATTTACGTTGGTAGTTATTAAAAAGACGAGCGTTTTTGTGTGATGCACTTTGCCATTTATATGGGTTCTTAGGCTGGTACGCTCGCTTTTGTGGTGAATTGTATTGATACTTCTCAACTACCACATCACTTTCGTGGATTCGTCTCTTCCGGCTCAACACATTTCTTTCTTCGATCAAAGACTTCTCAATTGACCTCGCTTTGTCTAGGAGTTTGGTCACGCTCTCCGGATCAAAATCATGAGATAATTTTTCACTGATCTTGGGATTCATATTCTCAATCATAGTAGGAATCAAGATCTTTTGTGCTTTGTCATCCTCGTAATGCCATAGTTGGCCGAACGTGTCCTTCCAACTGGCTAGGACACGTGTTGCATAAGCATTGACAGTCTCGTCATTTTCTTGATGCAAATTAAATAGGATTTTGTGCACTGTCTTCCTATGATTGGTGGCTCCCTTATATACAGAAATGAGCCAAGTTTTGACATCCTCCAACGTGATTAGTTGGTCAGATTTGAGCACGTACGAATCCCAAGCTTTGCCAGTAAATGCATTTTTCAAATAACGACATTGCAAATCTACGTCGTTTGTGTAGATGTCAACTCGAGTCTGGAAGTGCTTTAAAAATGAAGTCACACAGCCCTCGCCGTTAAATTTAGGCAGATCAATTGCATGATTTAAGGTGACAAAATTATTTTGATTATTCTCATTGTTGTGGTTATTTTGGTTATTTTCATTATCGTTCTCTGCCATGATTTCAATAGATAACTAGGTCAAAATTGGCGAAGCAAAATAGGTTCACAATGAACACTGATAGCAATTAGAGTTTCAAATTAGAAGTTTTAAATGAAACATTTCGTACAATATGTTTCCAAATACACAGTTATAATTAAATATTTCGCTCACTATGGTTCCAAATACACGAATATAAATGAATAGATCAAATAAAAGCAATGCACAAGGACACAAAGATATTAAATAGAGCACACAATAATCTTATTACATAAAAAACGGGTTAAATCAATCAATACACGTGGTAAGGAAATAAATCATAAGGGCTAAATTAATAAAACGGGTTAAATGAATTAATACACGTTGTAAGGAAATAAATCAAAAGGGCTAAATTAATAAAACGGGTAAATGAATTAATACACGTTGTAAGGAAATAAATCAAAGGGGCTATATTAATAAAACGGGTTAAATGAATTAATACACGTTGTAAGGAAATAAATCAAAAGGGCTAAATTAATAAAACGGGTTAAATGAATTAATACACGTTGTAAGGAAATAAATCAATACGTAAATACGCAAATAAAGTGACATGAGAACATACAAATTTAGGGAAATATTACAAATTATGAATGAGATGAATGAATTTTAAGTAATTATTTGGGCCATTTAATTTACGTTAAGTTTTTTTTTGAATAAGTAGCGTGGTGAGAAGCGGTCCCTTACAGAGGCGTGGAACCGGCAAGACCAAATTACATCAAATTCAATCCTGTGCCGCTGCCGCCATTATTTGTTACGATCCTTCTTTTCCTGGATCGAACGAAGTGACATATTTCTTTTCAGGTCAATCGATTAAATGGAATAAATTTCTTTTCTCAATCTCAGTAAAATTTCATGGTCGGCAGCCTAATTAGGACACAACTATAGCAGGTACTGCAACACACGTATGCATGGCCACGCAAAATTTACTGTTATAAGTTGATATCACCAATATATCGGGGAATGATTAAAGCCCGCAAACATGACAGCAACAAAGAGAAAGTCCCACGTATCTTAGGTGAAGCGCAGGTGCGGGTTTCGTTGTATTCGTAGTAGCCTCGTTTACTTTACTTAATTAATCAGTTGCTTTAAGCGTGAAGTCACAAATACAAGTTAGACAATAACAACACCCAGCACGCCGGACTGGATTCTAACAAAGACTCAAGCAAAGACGGCGTGTACGAGGACCTTCGGCCATAATGACACGTACGGGAATGAATACTCCTAACCTCAAAGACGACCTTTTATAGAGGCAATTACCGCAGCTACTTTTCGAGGCAGTTGGCATCACCAACGGTCCGCTAGCCTACTTTTCGTGACTTTTTCTGGCATAGCCCTCGTCGTTGCCAAGCAGGCATTGCCCTCTCCTGCTGATGCTGCTCTCCGCCGAGATTTATGCTGACTTGCAACGGCTTTCTGAAGCACTGGGTACAAAGCTCCCTCGCTGGCGCCGTCGTCGTACATGGCGTGTCGTTACGTGGAGAGGTATATAACACTCTCACATTTTCCCCCTGGGAGAGCTAATTCCCATAGATACAATGGTCGTATCCGCCGGAGGGGCATTACTATAACGGAATACTATGTAAGATGTTAGTTAGATAATATGCTAGTTTAAACCAGGGTTGCGGAGTCGGAGTCGGAGTCGGGAGTCGGAGTCGCCGGAGTCGGATGTTTTATGGTGGAGTCGGAGTTGGAGTCGCTACTCTGAAGTATGACGGAGTCGGAGTCGAAGTCGCTTTTCCGAATATGGTGGAGTCGGAGTCGTTCATTCGGATGTGGTAGAGTCGTGGTTGGAGTCGCTATTTTTTGGTGTCTTCGATTCTAATTTTTGCTAAAAAATTATTTATAATTGTTTAAAACCAAAAGTAAACATAACAGAGTTAGAATACTTTGCTGAAAAATATAAAAAATACGCAATGTTTTTGTTGATTATTTTGTTCTAAGTTTGAAACAGCGGATTTATACCTATCACCAATATACCATTGAGGGTTTGCACAGATTTATATATGAGAAACCTACGAGTGCAAAATATAATTTTTGTACTGAAAATTAATGCATATTTTGCAGTTAAAAGCAGGAATTAGTAATTGAAAGCATCGCAAACTCATTCTGAATGTTTTTGTTTTGTTCATTACTCCTTCAAAATACATAAGAACTGGAAAATAGTAGTAAATGTGTTGCAAGTTACTTGTAGAACATTTCAGCTGATGCAATACATTGTACTCACATAAAGAGTGGTAACTCTATACGCTCCTGAAGATGCATTGATTGATAATGACTAGTCTTTGGAGAAACTTAAAGTTATGTTGTGATCATGAATGTTTCTAGTCTTTAGATTATGATTCATTGCCAATGAGTCGTCTTTGCCAAAACCTGAAGCTATGGTCTGGTACACAAAGACTTCTAGTTTTCAGGTTATGTTTTCAAAATTGATATGGCTTCTTGTCTTTAAGTCAAGTTAACATGTATTAATAATAAAAATTTCTGCTCATATCTAAAGTTATTCCTTGAATGTTATTTGGTTCTTTCAGAGTCATATTGCATTTCACTATATCATCATCATGTCTAATTTTCATCTTCATATCACTCCCCAGTTTCTAAGTAAGCATACGCTGAAATGGAGATTTTATAATTATGTTGATACAATTTCAAAACTGAAATAGTATTCGTTTTGTAGCATTATATAATTAATTACTTCTCGTTAAGGAAGACTTGGAAATGTTGTAAGATAATCAATATCGGCATTGAGACACTGGAAAAAAATTAAACTACAATGTAAACGAGCTGCAATGAAAATAATTACACACACTAGCAAAAACTTCACTTATAGTCACATATATATTGTAACTGAAAACGATGCACTATCTCAGCTGCAATGGTTGTTGCATTTATGCGATAGTACAAATTCTCTTGCTTTAAACGTTTAAAATTGCTCCAAAAAACACGAAATGAGAAGAAGGCGGGCGTTTATTAAAATAACAAAGTGTCAAATACAAAGTAAAAAGTTAGACGAAAATAAGAGATAGTATCATATTACACGCAAAGATGCTAGAAGTGACTTTTATTCGTAAAAAAAACGTTCCGAAAACGTCAGGCCCCTGCGACGAAAGCAGAACAACTTTTGCCTATTATAGCCGAAATGTAACATAGAGTTGAGCAATAATATGACACTTTTTCTGCATTGTTACCCTGCATAGTGTAGATACAGAGAAGAATAGGCAGTGTGCAAATCTGGCCTACCTTATCTACACGAATATCATAATTTTGGGGATTTGAAGCATTGTCATTGCACTAACTATTATAATTTCACTGAATTAGTGCAAACTTAGTTATAAAAAAACTGTTGATACATATTTATGCTCATCAGTGTAGACAGTGCCTACATTACCTACTCAGAAAACACTTGTCAGTAATATACAGGGTGTTTCAGATACAGAATAAGAGGCAAAAAATTGCACACCAGGTAGAAGATATCCCAATAAAAACTTTTTCTGCTATGAAATTTTCCGAAGAAAGAGACATTGGGATATTAGCCGTTTATTGTTTTAAAGGATGAAATTTAATGACTAAATTACTCGCAATATTTGTTTTGAATTTACGTTGATCGGGCGAAATGTTCTAGTTGCATGACCTCCTAGATCTCCTGACATGACTCCACTCGATTTCAATTTTTGGTGACACGTGAAGAGCCTTGTCTATGCTACACCCATTGAATCTCAGGAAGATCTTGGGGACAAAATTGCAGAGGCTGCAGGTGAAATACCTTAATGCCAGACGTGTTTCCTAATATCCGGCAGCCGTTAAGGCTAACATTCGAAAAGTGCATAGATGTAGGTGGAACACATTTTGAACAATTTTTGTAAAGTAAATTGAGAATAAATATCGCGAGTAATTGTGCCACCAAATTTCATCATTAAAACAATAAATAGCTAATACCTCCCAACCCCGATTTTTTGGGGAAAATTTCGTAGGGAAAAAAGTGTTCAGTTCGCCATTTTCTACTTGATATGCAATTTTTTACCTCGTGTTCTGAAACACTCAGTATACATAATTGTGTACACGACTCGTCATAAATGACGGGATTCGATATTGTCTGTATAGAAATCTTCCAGATGTGGACCACTAAGAAATATTTCCATCCTAATGGTACCCGCGATTAAAATATTCTAGTACTTGTGCACTGGTGAAACTCGCATCACAGAGACAGTCATTAAGCATCTTTAAGAGCGTGAAAGGGAGACAGACCAACCTACAAAGACCGAGAGCCAATTTTATTACTTATTTGTTCAATAAAATTTCCTGTTGAATATCTTCCGTATTTCTGATGGCGACTTTGTGGAAAAAAAAGTTTTCTTCAGTTGGCCTCTCTTAGTTCACAAACAAGAATTTGAAACTGTTGAAATTAGATCTTTTTGTTCTTTGCTTTTTGTTTTGCAGCTGCATCTTTTCTTTTCGTTTTTGTGTTTAAATTTAACTTTCTATAATTAAGCATATTTGCGCTTCTAGTACACCTGCATTAACCTTAAATAGCTTTAACTAACATTACTTGTGACGCTTTGGCGTTCACTCATTAAATTATCGTCCTTTTAATAAAAGTGGGTCTGGTACCTTTAACTTATTTCTCTTGCGCGAAAAGCAGTCTCTTTCTGCGACTTGAACTCCTCGACCCGGCTCTTGCGGCCTCTTGAATACGCACTTATTATTCAAGGTAATTGATTGTCAATTAATTGTTAAAATCTTAGTGCTATATGCAATCTTGCAATAAGATACGATATTCAGCTAGTCGGCGACCAGACATCTTAAAACTCTGTATCTCTTTACTCAGACTGCTTATAGAATTTCCTACCGGAGTACCGTGCTGATGACCGGCTGCGTCCATTGGATGTCTTCTATTTTTAGCGAGTTTCGTTTCAACAACCAACCTTACATTAGAGAAGATTTTCGGTCTCCATTTAAAGGAATTTAATAATAAAAATATTATATAGGACGCTGCTGTGCGTACTGTTGGAATCCTCAAGATACGCCTAACTTGGGTACGGTTTCTCTTTTTGCGCAGCTCGGGAAACGACTTGCTGTTGTTCCCTTGAAGTTCTTCTGTATTTGAAATAAATGTTCCAACAGTCGCCCTTGAGTTTTAAATCCTAAAACTCTATTGTATTAACATAGGAGAGATTATGCTCACGAAATAGCTAAACCTACTTATTTATTTTTTTAAAGCAGACACTTGACCGTTTATTGTATAAGAACAATCAATACTATACTGGGTGTCCCAAAAAAATGTCCCGGACTTTTTAATTGATTATAGCTCCGCTTTAATAACATATTATAATTGTCGTTCATTTGCAATAGAGTCAATTTTGTTTCCTTTAAATAATTCAAGTTTATGAAAATCCGTTGAATAACCACTCTAAGATGACCGATTTACTGAAAGGGGTAGAAAAATTGTTCAAAGGGAAAGTTTTAAAAACAACACCGGTGTTCTTCTTCATTCCTCAATACCTACTGTTGAGAATAATTTCATAACGATGTATCCTACATACCACCAAGTATTTAAACCCTCTGAGAGGTTTCAAGTTTCAAGTGTTCTCAATAATAGTGTTTCAAGAACTGATAGAAAACGGTGGAATAATGGGTAAAACGCTTCGTTAAATGGTGGCTAGAAGTAATACTTGCCTTGAGAGAAATGGAAGGTACGTCGAAGGATACTAAAAAACTTTATCTATTTAAACATTATTTAATGTAATGATTTGTTTCTCTTTAAAATTTTTGTTTGTTCAGTTTTATGGAAAGTACAAAAAAAGGAAGAATATCAATATTGTTTTAAAAATTTTCATTTGAACAAATAATTTTTCTACCCCTTTTAGTAAATTGAACATTGTAAAGTGGTTATTCAACCGATTTTCAAAAACTTAAATTAATCGAAAAGGAAACTAAATTTACTACATTGTGAAAAAAGGCTATTCAAATATATTAATTTAAAACTGAGATATAATTAATTAAAAATCGGGACATTTTTATGGGACACCCGGTATAATGAAAAGCCAGGTGTCCGTCAATTCATAAATAAGTATATGTTCTCGTGTGTAATTTCCCCTATGTCATTACAATCGGAATCTGCTTGCTTGGACAGTATCATAAATACCATTGAAATATTATGAAAAACCTGGCATCTGCTCACTTATGTTTATAAGTAAAAACATTGCTTGAAAATCGAATCTACTGTCAAGAAAATGCGGCTTATCACATTTAAATTTAAAAGGCATTCAAATGCTTAAAAGTTATGGCAAATTTTTAAAAAACTTTTTGCGAACACTAATATAAATTATAATGCACAGTTGTTGCTTGCTTGGTAGTTGTGTGCGTCTGCGACGATCTTAAAGATGCTTAATGACCGTATCTGTGATACGAGTTTTACCAATGCACAAGTACGAGAATACTGTATTTTAATCGCGGTACTATTAGAATGGATATATTTGTTTGCCATTTTTATCTTGAGATTTTTTTAAAACGATACCATTGAATCCCGTCATTTTTGAACTATACCATTTACAAGTTGATTTGCTCCAAATGAATTTTGATTTGCTCCTCGTGAAAATAGAATTGCTCCAAGTGAATTTTGATTTGCTCCTCGTGAAAATAGAATTGATCCAAGTGAATTTTGATTTGCTCCTCGAGAAAATATAATTGCTCCAAGGGAAATTTGATTTGCTCCTTGTGAAAATAGAATTGCTCCAAGTGAAATTTGATTTGATCCTAATGAAAATCGATTTGCTCTTTTTCAATTTTAAATCATTACAAAAGTATTTTACTGGCTTTATAATGTTATTTGGAAGAATCATAGACAAATTTATTTTTTCTTAGTAAAGTGATTTTATTTCAATAATGCGTACAAAGAAACAGAGTTTTTGCTGAGTACAATTCACAAAAAAAAGAACATAATTTTCGTTGTAAGAACCATTACTCGTTATCAAGCCATTAGACAGAGGAGTCGTACCTCAGACACTTTGGTCAAAGAAGCATCACAGAGATACTGCCACGTTGCACACTGCTGCACATCACGTCGCACCTTGTGTAGACATGCTAACGTCATCAGCAATAAGTGTCTACCTCAACTCCAAACATCTTCATCTTTCAGAAGCCAAAACCTTCAAGATGAAGTATAATAAAAAAGTGCGCGAGACCGGCAGAGAATAATATAAGCTTTCAATAATGAAGAGAACTGGAAGAAAGTTGCAAACGCACTTGGAATAAGACTGCATACAGGTGGATGTAAAATAAGCAAGTCATATCTACGAAGAAAGGAAGAAATAATATAAGAAATGTCCCGAAATATTGAGGACACTGACAACAGCCATAGAAGAAAATGCCTCGATTACTCTCTCACAACTTCGCAGAAAAGTACAACAAGATCATGACGTTGATCAAGGAGAATATATATAAATATGTCCCCTCAGGGGGATACAGGTATTGTATGTATGGAAATTAGCGTTCCCAGGGGAAACATGTGAGGGCCCGAGCTAAAGGTTAGGTAGGCTTCTTTTTTCTTGTAATAAAATAGGTTTTTGTTTTGTTACGGACAATATTTTTTCGGTTCACCGCTGTCCTGTTTTTCAGCACCTTCTACTTTCTCCTTCAACTTTTTTCTTGTTTCATGAACTTCTTTCCTAGCTTACTGTTTCTGTGCACATAGTGCATAGATTCCGCGTTCCCTCAACTCCATACTAAATGGTGCCTTCCTCTTTCCTCTCTTTGAACATTTTTGTTGTGGTTAAGGGAGGCTAAAGCTTTCTTATATAATAATAATAATAGAAACATATTTATGAGGAAATAATTATCAAAACTTGTGAAAACGTTGTAATATATGCTTTACATTTCATTTTGTGATGTTTAGTTATGACGTTTCGGCAGTATTATTCTTTCGATAACATTACTGTACTTCTTCATCGAAATGCAATTGTACCCGCGTTATCAGAAAAATATATGTGTGATTTTTTTTTTATTTTCAAATGCTTTCTATCAATTTATTGTCCAATTCCGCTAGGGATTGTGACCTAAACATGTTTAATGAGGATAATAATAATAATAATGGTTTATTTGATAGGGTGTCATCTACCGGATGATCGTCGGTAGGAAATAAACCCTTGGGTATTGCAGCTACTGGGTGTTCGTCAGTTGGTTACCGGTTGAACACATGATCCCAATATCCTGCACACTATTGAAAGTTCCTTTCTTTATATACCTTTTACTGATAGGGTAAATAATTAAAGAAGTAATCAATGAAATAGGATTTTTGCAAAATTGATTTAAAGGTCATTAATTATTATTTAACATTAACTAAAATTAAAATATTTCCAAATTAATATTAATACAGCATGACAGCACAGCATTGGCAATCAAGAAAGGTTCAAACCAAGGTTCAACCCTGTGGTTAGGGTAATATGTAGTACTATATATAAATTTTAAATGCACAAGCTGAAAAAAATTACGTAATTTTGATATTGTACCTATAAAAAACTAAAAATTATTTGGATCGATAGCAAATTAACAAAGAGCAAATCAAATTTCACTTTGAGCAATTCTATTTTCACGAGGAGCAAATCAAAATTTATTTGGAGCAAATCAACTTGTAAATGGTATAGAATCTTGATTATTAACATTCTGTAGTCAATTTAAAAGTCGTTCGTTAATAAAGAATATAATGAACAAATGCACGGGTTTCCACACCTGCAACCGTTCACTACTAAGAATGACTGTCGTGTGTTTATTTATACGTTTTGTGCCACGCTGTTGAGAATAATTGATAGGAAGAAATTAGCTCTGGCGGTCTTGGTTGCAGTTCACGGTCAATTAATACACTCATTTTCGTTGTGCAAGTGCTCTACAATAAGTCACTTTCAAAACAATTAGAGCGATCCAGAGCCTTATATACTCAAGTTTGTATCGTGAATATCGAGTTCGGCGGGGTATTGTATATTGCAATATACTGTATTGTATATTACAATATACTGTATTACAATGTACTGTATTGCTTATTGCAATATACATACACAAGTTCTCAGTTGCTTTCCGTTGCGTGAACCCTTCATGATCTTCTCATTTCTGTATTTGGCCAAAGTGATGGACATTCTACTTCATTAACTAGTTAAGAATCATTATTACTAAACACGTTGACTGGACATAGCGCTATCAATTACTACAACCCACCAAAAAAGTAATCCGGTCCTTGGGTCTCCGTAGTGGCGAGAAGGGAGCACTGTGCCAGGTCTTCATCGCTTGTGGGAAACAACCGCTCCCCCGAAACGACCGCTGTCCTGCCCCCATCCCTACGCGAGCAGGCCACTGTTTTTAGCAGATCTTCTTCACGTTGATCAGTTTCATTAACGAACACATGCTCTCACAGGTCACGGCGAAAATTACAAAACAATGTACACTGCGAAAACGTACTGGATGATGCAAATAAATAGTGATGAGGTAATTTGTTGGTGGCAGACTGATGCTCATGCGTAAAGCATGTCTGGAGTTCGGAACGTTTTTGTTCAATCGGGGCTAGTTGGAGTAGCCAGGGCTGCTCTTTGAGCCTCACGTGCTAGCAAATAATAGCGCTATGACTTAATGAAATTGAGCAATTCTTTGAAACATAAGAAAAGTCACGAAAGATTCTCATTTGAGCCCACATTCGTCCTAAAAGTATTTTCAATTGTATATAGAGGAAATTTCTGTACACCTGTCTTGAGCATCTTTTAACAATGAGAGCAAAAGCTCATCATATGCGAAAAAAAAATAAATTGACGGGAAACTAGGAGACACCGCGGAATTGTCCAATCCCCTATCAGGAATATTTCTCATAAACTGCAGCGAATATCTGTTTCTGGGAGAAAAGAATTTTGGAAAATCTTCAAACTCTATGAACATATGTACTATACTTTCAATTTCAGTGAGTTATCCCACAACAACATTTTTTACAGCCCTGACAGGTAAAGGAAACTCCTGAGGCAAACTTCGAAACTCCTTACTTCCTTTTTTGCAAGTTTTCAAATTTTTTTACTTTTTACTACTTTACTACCTAGTAGACACACTATTTTGGGAATGAAAGAAATGTCCAATTCGCAACATTAGACATTAGTAATGAATCATAGGAGTTAAGTACTTCACATTTCATCATCACAGGTCTTAGTTACTCAAGGTATCAGTGAAGGCTTAATATTGGAGGAATTGCATGAAAAGAACTTTTGTCTCTAGCTTCAGACTCAAGCAAATCTAGATGGATTTCACTCACTGAGTTTCCAAAGTTTTATTGATTGACTCTGGGCTGTTATCAATAGGAGTATCACATATTGAATTTTGACTGTTAAATGAAACAGATTTAATGAACAAGTCTAAACGCTTATCAGGAAGTGACTCAGAATTAAAGGGAACTAAGAGCTGTTCCCTTTATTTGCATTATTGGATGATTCTGAAATTAATCAATCATTAACACAAGGTTTGGAGACAGCACCAAGTACATCAGGGCAAGTGTGAAAAACTAGATTATTTCTTTTCCAAATTTTCAACGTAACAAAATCTGTCCAAAACATCACGGTAAGAACAGTAGTTAGAAATTCACTGAACATATTTTTATTGATCCACTGTCAATAGCTGAAAATCCACTAACCTAACTCTGTAGTCTATACAAAGCAATATTTTGATTTACAAACATCATCTTCTGGCTCAAAATATTTATCAATAAAATTTTATTCGCAATGATAAAATGCAAATATTATACTCAAAGCTACATCAGACAGAGTGAAAATTTTGAAAATGACAGCACTAGAAAATGATTAGAAGCAAAATTTCTATCACAGCAATAACTACTGGTAAGACTACACCTTTTTACCTTTAATTTAAAAACTCAATTTTTATCGAAAGATGAATTTTCACCGTTCCCTTTACCAATTTTACTGGTATCTAATTGAACTTATTATAGATGTGATAAAAGGAACATCAAAAGCAGACAAGGATATTGATTTTATGGTTCCTTCATTAATTTGTCTGTACCTAGCCAACACGCACCTTCCCGAGGTGATACCGTTAGGATAGTCAGCTGCTTTAGTGTACAATTTAAATTGTAACTGAGTGTATTGGTCATAAATTTTTCCATTTATCTAGTTCTTCTGGCTAGAACCAACGCGGGCGGTGCTCTGTAACATCAGGGTCTTTTTTTTTGAACTAGTGTTAAGAATTTGAAAAAGTACATAGGGAATTTTCCCTAAATTTCGTCTGCGAGCCCTTGTCCAGCAAGGACCCCTCCCTTTCCTGTCCTCGGCTCGGCGCTGAGGCATGGAAACAAATAAAAAATGGACATCATGGAAATTACAGAGGGGGACCTCCGTCGCCGAAGATACCGAGTGTTGGAGGAGCCTATCAGAAAAAGAAACACCGGTATATTCCCTTCGACCTAACAGAGGACAGGTACTTTCCAAAATACTTCTCAATAACTTTTGCCTCAGAACAAAAGAAAACAGTCAATCCCTTTAGTATAATAAAGGAAATTATTGAAGTCACGGGAGAGTAAGAGAAGCGACTCTTCAGCATGAACCGAGCAATGATGGTGGTGGAGTGGAGATCCGCAGCGAGAAGATCGTAGATCTCTCACTGGCCGAGAAGATCGTAGATCCCTCGAGAGTGGAAGATGTGCCATGCCAGACGACGCAGTACGACCGTTTCAATAATTCAGTTGGACTAATTTATGTCAATGACTTCAACATTACAGACATAGAGGAGTTCAAGGTGGGACTCCAAGAAGAATACAATGTGGAAAGCGTAACAAGAGCAACTCTCATTAAACCACGGAACCCCAAAACGCAAGCCTTCTTAATAACCTTTCGATAACAATATGTGCTCTACAATATCTACATCCCTGGAGAACGACATAATAATAGAGTGTATCCCTTCAATAACAAACCTATGATGTGTAACCACTGCCAAACGTATGAACAAACTGCAAAAGATGCCGCAGCAGCGCGGCGAAGTGCAGGAGATGCGTTGGAGTTGGTCACTCTTCTCAAGGCTGCACATCGGACCAGGAGAAATGCCACCACTGCGGTGGCTCACATGCAGCGGGGAGTGCTGCATGTCAGAGAGAAATAGAAGAGAGGAACGTGTTGGAAATCATGCAGAGAGAAAAGGTAACAATGCGAAAAGAAAAATAACTGAACGACGGAGTGACAGAGGCCGAACGTGCGATGCCATCAAACAAATATAATATCCTGTTCGATTGTAAAATGAGTGAAGCACACCGCCGAAATATGTCCCACTGGCTATTAGAAAAATGTATCGAAAATCACCTTGGAAGCAAACCCAAAACCATCAAATCAACGAGCAAAACGGTATTTACAGTAGAAGTGAGCGACGCAGCACAGAGCCAAAGAATGAAACAATTAAAACAGATAAATCAGTTCCCCGTCTCAGTTGAAGAAAACCTCAACATCGGAATCCAGAGGCTTGATATATGTCTATGAGTACGACATGAATAATTTGGAGCAATTCAAGAAGGGTCTGCTGGAAAAATGCGGAATTCATGATGCAATTCAAGTAACCTGGATAAAACCCACCAATGTGCATGCGAAGCCTCTACTACTGTCCTTCAGACAATCGCCTATCCCAGAATACATAGACATTCCATGTGAGCAAGCTAAAACTAAAGTGTATGAAATTTAAACAAAGTCAATGATGTGCTAAAAGTGTTTAGAGTATGGGCATGGAATCATATATTATCAAGGGGATGAAACATGTTGAAGTGTAGTGAGTCAGGACATGGAATTGACAAATGTGAGTCCGACGAAACCAAGTGCTATCACTGTGGTGAAGGACATACAGCTGGGGCTAAAGTGTGTCAAATGAGGAAAGTGGAGGGGGAAATCCTGATGATACAGAGCCGGGAAAGAGTGTCCAAAGAACAGGCCAAACTTCTCTTCAACAGACGTCATCCGAACTTCAGTATGAACTACTCCAAAGCCGTCACAAAAGGAATCACCACAACTGAAACTGAAAAATCGAATAAAAAAAAACGCCAGCGTCCAGGAGATGATGGTGCAGAAGGCCAACAAAATATCAAACAGAGAGCGGAAACCCCAGCTGGTAACATGACAATGGAGAGCAGTGGGAAGCGGAGAGCTGATGGAGAAAATGGGGGGGGGGGGGGGACTGAAGTGATCTGTGAGAGCCAAAACACGGGAAGAATTTACACAACAGTTGACCTGCACCTAGATACATCGGCCTCCAAAAGAGTGAAGAAGAGCAAAGAGAAGGAAAACGAGTATCATCGACAGAAGCAAGGAGCAGACAGAAGCAGTGAAGTAGACAGAGAAATGTATGAAGAAGCACTTAGAAACTCTAATCCTACATCTAAGAACAGAACTCAACAAAAATTGCGTGGAACCTCTCGAGAAGACCGCAGACGAGCATCCCCGAAAAGAGGGCAAGCCAGAGACAGCGGGCAGCGGAGACCAGGAGCGAGTAGAGGGAAATGGCGGTGAGTAGGGGGAGTGGTGGTGAAGTATTCATGCAGTGGAATCTGCAAGGTATGGCCTCATCAAAGGAAGACTTTATAAACCTTATTGACGCATACAAACCAGCTGTTATAGATGTTCAATAGACATTCTATGGTAACGACTACATATCACCAATAGCTGGCTACAACAGATTCAGTAAACAAGCCATTAAAACCATAGATATCACGGAGGAGTTGCATTATGTATTCATTCTTCAGTGCCGACCCAAGAAATTTAGATTCAGTCGTCGCTACAGATCATAGGAGCAAGAATTAATCTGACGCACTATAAAATAATAACAATAGCATCTAAATACTTACCACAAGGAGCAAATGTTGCCCTACAAGAACTCTCAGACACCTTGAACGCACTACCCAACGCGGTTGTGGCGATGGGGGACTTCAATGCCCACCATATCGATTGGGGAAACAAGAGAACAGACCGACGAGGCCGTTTAGTGCAGAATGTCCTCACCAAGACTAATCTCAACATCATAAATGACAACTCAGCTACTCACATATCTGGATCAGTGATCGATCTTGCGCTAACCTCCTCAGACATAACACCCGACATAAATTGTACAGCACTGTCTTCAGTATTCAGTAGTGACCACTTCCCGATTATTTTGTCAATCACTGTACAGCAGTGTGACGGGAGAAATGAAACGGTGGGTTGGAATCTTAAAAAGGGCAATTGGAAGGAATACCGGACTGACTCGATTTGGAGAGATGTACATCGGCAGGAATTACCAGAAGACCCGGAAGCAGCTGTCGAGGAACTTTACGTGATATTCAGGTCCTTGGCAGACAAATGGATTCTGCAATACAAGACACGACGACACTATGCAAAGCCTTGGTGGACCACTGAGTGCAAGAGAGTGTAGCGAGAGGGCGAGAAGTGTTACAGGGACTTCAAGCGGACAAATGCGCTAGAAGACAAGCTGATATGGAAAAGGGCGAGAGCGGTGGCAACACGTACTTTCAGAGAAGCGAAGCAGAATAGCTTGCGCGAGTATGTGTCATCGCTCAAAGCAGGCACACCGAGCAGCCAAATTTGGGAGAGAGTGAACCGAATTCGGGGCAGAGCCAAGAGACAAATAAAAATATTGAAAGAAGGAAACGAACTTTTTTCAACAGTATCAACCATCGCGGAGAAATTAGCACAAACCTTTGCCCACACTTCCAGCGATGAGAACTATACTAACGAGTTCCGTCAGTACAAGCTACAGATTGAGCAGATACCAGTGGAACTAACAAGCAACAACGACGAACCTCACAATAGCCCTGTCACCTTCGAAAGATTTCTGTCAGTAATTAAGAGCAACAGAAATACAGCCCCAGGACCTGATGCTATTAGTAACCTTATGATAAAAAATCTGCCAGACAACGCACATCAATACCTGCTGAATATCTACATTAAAATATGGATAGATGAGTACATTTACCCGCCATGGAAGCAAGCTATCATTCTACCTATCCCTAAGCCTTGAAAAGACCACACATACCCCAAAAATTACAGGCTCATCTCGCTGACAAGCTGCATTTGCAAGGCATATGAGAAAATGATAAATCGACGATTAATAAAATATCATGAAAATGACAAAATATTTGCAGACATACAGTGTGGTTTCAGAAAGCACCGTGCCACAATCGACCATCTTATCAGATTAGACACCTACATCCGACAATCGCTCGCCGCAGGGAAATATGTATGAGCAGTCTTCTTTGACATAAAAAAAACCTACGACATGACGTGGCGCCATGGTATAATGATGGATCTGGCGACTGCAGGCTTGAAAGGAAGGTTGCCGAACTTCATAGGGGAATTTCTAAGAAATCGTACATTCCAGGTGAGAGTGGAACATCAACTGTTGTCTCCTAAAGGACTGGCGAATGGAACACCACAGGGCAGTACGTTGAGTGTCACCCTCTTTGCTATGAAAATCAATTCGTTGACAAAAGAAATTCCCGAGGAAGTGTTTGTGTCCTTATTTGTGGACGACCTTCTCATCGCCTTTGCTGATCACAGTGCATCTAGAGTTCAGGAAACACTGCAAGTAACCATCAACCGAGTTACCCGAGTAGCTAAACATAACGGCTTCAGATTCTCAACCTCCAAAACAACAGCCATGCAATTCTATAAAGGAAACGAACCAGTAATTCTACCAACACTGAAACTGGAAAACCACATTGTACCGAACGTTGAAAACTCAAAATTCCTGGGACTTGAATGGGACAGAAAACTTAATTGGACCCTACATATCTAAAAAACAAAAGCTATATGTAAAAATGATCTGAATCTGATGAAATCAGTATCTTCCTATACATGGGGAGCAGATCAATAAATCCTCATGAAACTATACAGCCCTTTAATCCGCCCAAAGATTGATTATGACTGCATAGTTTACGGATCGGCCAACGCAACAACATTGAAAGAGCTGGATGTCATCGCGAATGAGGCCATGCGCATCAGCACTGGAGCCTTCATAACTACGCCTGTACAAAATTTAAACATCTTCACCAATGAACCCAAGCTAGAATTCAGAAGAAAAGAATAGCTTCTTCGGTACTATTTCAAACTCAAATGCCATTTCCTCAACCCTGCCTACCGGTATGTTCACAGCTCAAACTTGGAATTGTTCTTTAGCATCCGTGAGCGCTCACCGAAACCTGTTATCATGAAACTCCGCCAAGCCATAAACCAATACAATATTCCAACACAACCAGTCCAGCCGTACTTCACGCCAGGAACGTATTCATGGGTTCGGAAGCGGCCTACCATCGTGTAAAATATAGAGAAGCTGAGGAAGGACGAGGTAACTCCAGTACTCATGAGACACGTGCATGAGGATACTGCGAGTAAGTACGGTAACTGCAAGTTCATCTTCACGGACGGCTCAAAGTCTCAGACGGGGATAGGTGCAGCGGCGGTGATATCATCAAAAGGATATCACTACCGATGGTCGCAAGTTTCATGACAGCAAAACTTCATGCAATAAAACTGGCAGTCAGCATAATAAACGAAACACAATTCGATAACTTTGTAGTCTTTAGCGATTCTTGGAGCTGTATACAGGCTATTGACAATAATACTGATGACAGCCAACTTCTCAATAGAATTTTATTGGATATGCATAGAATCATCTTGGAAGGGAAGCACATCACCATCAGCTTAGTGACCGCCCACTTGGGGATCAGCGGGAATGAGTGTGCGGACAGAGCAGCAAAAGAAGCAGCAACGAGACCGTCAGAATTTGCCCTCATTCCTTACAAAGATTGGTTCCCGTTGATAAGAAGGAGGACGTATGAAATTGGGAATGAGGAGTGACAGCGAGACCGAAGCTTTTTAAGAGAGTTGTTGAAGAGCAGTCCTGGAAGGTGGAAAGTGAGCCGGCAGAAGTTGAACCGCCAAGAAGAGGTCATAATTAATAGACTTTGATTGCAACATACCGCATTGACCCATAACTTTTTGTTGAACCCTGAAGCACTGGGCCATATGCGGATGGTGCGGAGATGCGGTGCTGACGATAAAACATATAATTGAAACATATCCTGCTCTGCAACAACCAAGGAGTATCCTCTGCGGAAATATCGGTGGCAGGAGCGTCGGTGACTAGTTGAAGGATGGTGGCCCAGTAGGAATAGTGCTAGAATATATTAAGGCTACCAATGTGTATGCAAACCTGTAAATCTCACCATCCGGTCAAGATATATGCTTGAAATTATGCGAGACATATTTTGTTACTATGGGAATCAGCATCTCTACTTAGGTTTTGACGATAAAACCTCAATATGGCCGGGCGCACTGCGTTGGTACCTCGGGGGGCTTCAGCGTGGGTAAGGCGCTCGGCCATAAATGTGTGGGCAGCTGAAACCCCCAAGGGGTCTGGATGCCCGAAATGTTCGAAAATTGCCTGGGGTAAGTGATTTTCAAGTTGGGATCATTTGTGGCGATTTTGACAATAGTGGTGTTGTAAGGTTTGAATTAAATTTCATGGGGGCTTGGGCCATATTTTGAATTGAAAACTGTGTGTGTCACCAATATAACTATAAATTAGTTTTCTTTGTCGAGGGTATTTGAAGGTTGATGCTGAGATTTTGAGACTCATCATGCAGTGTGATCTTTGTAGTTGAATTACTAGCAGACCTGTGGGTGGTATGGGCTACAGAACTGAAATACCCTGCGCTCGCCCGTGTATTGTGATGTTTACCTGCTTAAATATGGTATTTCGTAAAGTAAACTAACCTAACATAAAAGACCCAAACGGATCTCTCGACCATGACGCTCGCTGTGAAACATTCGGCAAACTTGTGAAATCTTAAAAACTCAAAATGCGGTATTAACTTTGGCAAAATCGCCAAAGCGACAGCGAAATAGTCTATGACCGAAGCTGTCGTTAAATGAGTTTATTATTATTACATCTTTTTACCTTTAATTTAAAATACTCAATTTTTATCTAAAAAAGGTCAGGTTTTATATGAACAAGATCACATTTAATTTTCAAGAGTCAACTTCATTTAAAAAAATCTCAAGTTCAATTTTAAAAACATCAAGATCAACTTAAAAAAGCTCAAGTTCAATTTAATGAACTTGTACACAAACGTATATGTAAAGCAATTTTTTCTTGTGATTGCACAGGGAATAATTTTGAAATCTCACGTTACCAGTAACACAAATCAAAATAACTTAAAATACCAACATTATGGAAATTAGATCTTGGTCCACATATTATTAGCTATGAAACAATTTCACTGTTTAGACCTTAATACTTTGAAGCAATCAAGCAGTAAACAGTACCAACGCTCAATCTTGGACCACCGCAATGAACAAGAACGAGCAATTTGATACCTTAACATTACGTTAAGCTCAAATGCTAGTTTGAAATCACGAAGGTTGCAAAATTTTTTCTATGTTGATTAACTAATTTATAAATATTTCATTAGGAAAAGCGGTGAATATATAAAATTTGGGTTGTATATTTTTGATATGTTTGATTTTAATCACCTAACATAAAGTTATTTTATTAGAAAATAGGTCAATTAGGTTTAGGATTGTTACAAATACGAACGTGCGCGATGAACAATTGTACTCTCGTATTCTAAGTATTTTAAAACGAGAAATATTTCAAAGCCTGAGTTATAAAATGAGTAGAGCCTGAAATACATTTAGTTTATTGGAATCAAAATATAATAGTGCATGAATGAGATATTTTGTTGCAATTTTCATATTTTTTATGTATACCACTATAGTCCTGCAGTTTTTAACTTCACAGTTTCACTTTAATATAAAGTATATTAATTTAAAATTAAAACATTTTTTAATTAAATTCAAAACATTTGATGCCTAAGTTAAAGAATTTGAACTTCATATTACAATGCATAAAATCAAATGTATAAATATCGAAAAACTATATGTGAAAATCCAATTTAAATATATAAGCTTCGAATTAAAGTTCTCACTTTCACAACAAAAGAACCAAAGCTAAAATTACATCATATAAAGTATCCGTAAACTAATTCATGTAATTTCATTTGACCACGAGTAATATATAACATAACTTTATCTGACTTGTACTTGATTAAACTTAGACATGGGCTATCTATCATTGCCGTTAATTTCAAATTATGAAGTATAGTCTGAAAAACAACTGTAGTTTTACCGTCGTATTTCTACGGTAGAAATGACAGTCAGAAATTGACGGTAAGTAACGGTCATCATCGTCGGCGGGCATTTTTAGCGTTTAAAATTACCGTTGATCACCGGTAATATATACCGTCGGAATACTTCGCTAAACGACGAAAACCAATGATGATTCCCGTTAGGTTGACGATAAAATTCGGACTGGGGATCTGATCTCCCCACACACACATACTAAGACCGATCTGATATTCTGTTTGGTGCTTATTTTTTATCTGGAGGAAGCAGAACACTTCATTAGGCTTCAAGTAAGCAATCTCTGATGCTTTAGCGCGACATGTATCGAACACCGACGATATACTTCTTCTTGAGTGAAGCGAAGGTTCCTCTTGCTTCTGAATTAAAAAGTCATTATTTGCTTTCGGTGATTTTAATATTGACCTAACGGATGAAAAAAATCAGCTTAGCAGACTGTTGTACAAACTAACCTTGCACAAATGGTGAAAGAACCGACTCGCGTTACAAGAGTATCTAAGACTCTCCTCGATCTAGCAATCACAAACAAACCTACGGCAATACTCAATACAGTTATATCACCCTCTGTCGCCGATCACCACTCTGTAGAATGTAAAATTATTATTGCAAAGGATAGACAAAACTATCGTCTCATGACTTACCGCCTAAAAAGTCAATATTCACCGGAACTATTTAATGAAAAACTCCTAAACAGGTTCACCGAATTTCAGAGTATGATGCAATCTGACTATGTGGACATTCAAGTTTCTATCTTTAACGATAACTTCACAGCAGCTCTAAATGAATGCGCTCCTTATATCACCAAAAAACTAAGCCAAAACGCCCTCTGTGGATTACCAGCGAAATTAAAGACCTAAGCAGAATTAAGAAAACTTACTTGCGAGAGTATAAAGAAAACAGGTCAAACATTACTTTATACAGGAGATATAAAGAACTGGGAAAGATTATTCGGAAGAAAATCACGCAAGCAAAACAAACTCACTTCCACCAAGAACTATTCATGGCAAAAAATAATCCAAAACGTACATGGGAAATCATTAGTGAGGTAGCTCAATATAAAAAATTAGAGCGCATAAGTGATTTTGAAAATCCTTTGGAAAAAGCCACTGAGATCAACACTTTCTTTTCAAAAGTAGGTGCCCAAGTCTTCGATGAAGTGAGTAAAACCAGTCCGAGGAAATTGACAGTTGAAAGTTCATGCCCTACTGCACTTTTATAGGCTGGCGCCCTGTGGAAGCCACGCCCTATCAATTTACCGCAGTTAAAAACTATTTTATACTTATTGAAAAACACAAAAGCAGTCGGACATGATGGAATCAGCCTCCAATACATAAAAGACAGTTTTCAAGTCACAGCACCATTGATTCGTTTGATTATCAACACATCAATAGCTACTTATAAGTTTCCAAAACAATGGAAACACTCTATAATTAGACCGTTGCATAAAACTGGTGACATAAATACAGCGCCAAATTACAGGCCCATTAGCCTTTTACCTGTCCTGTCCAAACTATTAGAAAAAGTAGTAACGAATCAACTGTCATCTCACCTGGACGAGTCAAATTTACTTCATCGAAATCAATATGCCTATAGGAAGAACACTAGCACTCAAGACGCCCTGCTGAACATCACTGAAAAAATATACAGCGATATCGATCAAAAAATGTTACACTTTTGCTGCTACTTGATCTCTCTAAAGCATTCGACAGCTTCGAACATGATCAACTCCAACGAAAAATACTGAACTTAGTAGTGGATACGCAGTGGTTTAAAAGTTAACTTTCAAATCGGTCTCATGCAGTCCTCTTAGATGACAAGTTGTCCCCATTCCTTCAAAATAGCTTTGGTGTCCCTCAAGGATCAATTCTGGGCCCGCTATTGTTTTCAATTTTCATTAACGATTTCCCTCTAATCTCCAACACAACCTCTCTATTGATCAGCCTCAAGTCATGGTATGACCAAAATGGTCTCAAGCTAAACGCGAACAAAACACAATTCATTATTTTTGGGTCAAAGCATTCAATAAACAACATTCGAAATCTAGATCTAACTCTTACAGTTGGGAATGATAAAATTCACCCATCAGAAAAAGTAAAAAATTTAGGTATTTGGTTCGATATAAACATGTCCTTCAAATCCCACGTTGATAAAACCTGCAACACAATTCAAGGGACTTAATTGTTTTTTAATCGTATAAAAAATTGATCAGCCTCAAGTCATGGTATGACCAAAATGGTCTCAAGCTAAACGCGAACAAAACACAATTCATTATTTTTGGGTCAAAGCGTTCAATAAACAACATTCGAAATCTAGATCTAACTCTTTCAGTTGGGAATGATAAAATTCACCCATCAGAAAAAGTAAAAAATTTAGGTATTTGGTTCGATAGAAACATGTCCTTCAAATCCCACGTTGATAAAACCTGCAACACAATTCACGGGACTTCATTGTTTTTTAATCGTATAAAAAATATGCTTGACGAAGACCTAGATTGTTGGCAGTTCATTCTTTGGTCTTATCACGTATTTACTACAGTAGCCTGGTATGGGGAGATATATCGAAAGATCTTCAGAAAGACCTACAAAAATGAATGAATTTTGCGGCAAAGGTTGTATGCAACGTAAATTCAAAAAGAATGACCGCGTAACACCTCTCCTGAATATACTTGGCTGGGCTCCGATTCGGGAAAGGTTTCTGGCGCACAAAGCCCAATACGTTTTCTCCTCTTTATATCTTCCTTATAGCAGTGCTGAAATAGTGGAATTCCACTCCCCTACCGTTACGAACCAAAAGCCGAACAGGAGACGTGATGTCTCAATCAAATACCGTTCATCTAACATCGGGCAGAAAGCTCTGTCAGTATCAGGCGCCTTACTGTGGAACAGACTCTCCCAGAGCTTCAAAATCCCTCAAACACTGAGAGAATTCAAAACTAAAATGGCTCTCTATCTTGCGTCAACACAATAAGTGTGAACTGCAGTACGTGCTGGAAAAGAAGTCAGGAATTTTTTATTGCTAGTTATCTTCTCTCTCGATACATTATACAACAATCGAGACAGATTTATATTATGCATATGCAATATGATTGCCCGTACACGAGTATTAAGTACATGTACGTATGTACGCACGTATAGCGCACGTATGTGGGTATATGTGTATATATGCGTATGGATATAGGTGTATGTATGTGCGTGTCTGTATGTTTAGAACATATTCCCCTTTAAAATGCTCATGTTGATCTTGTGTGACGCAGTGTCGTCCCTTACACTCATCCAGTATGCTTCGGCCACACCATTTGAGGTTGCTTTTTACTTTCTCGTTTTGCCCCAGCAATGTTGATAATGTTATATTTGGCATTGTACATCGGTCCCTCTCATCTATTTTGAATCCGGTGAACTTTTTCTGTGCCAAATTGTAGTATACGAAATTTACATTTTTCCGTTATTGTAAAATCTTTCATTTCATCCGTACCAGGTATTTTAGCTTACTAGTTGATACAAAACAATGTAAAATTGCCTCTAACATCAACCTCGCAGTCAAAGATGCAAATTAATTTTGGATCTACCCGTTTTACTTTCAACCTTAATCCCTCATTTCACTAGTTCCAACGTTCGTAAGCTCAAATTCCAATATGGACGTGCACCAACTAGAGTGTTCTTAACAACGCATCACATGTGCAATGTTTTCTTGACCACTTGAAATATAATCCAGTGTTAAAATCAGACCAACACAACGGAGGGAATGCATTTATCTACGTACTTTTCTCCCAATTATTTGTTTCAAAACCTAATCGATATAAATATTACAATCCTCATGTATTCGATCTCGAGTCATGGTCTTATCTTTAAGATACTCGAAAGTACTTTTCGCTCATATTGAAGCTTTTTAAACATGCGACGTAGTTCATTAGCAATTTCTTACTTTCCTGCGCTCGTGAGTACATTGGTGTTCCAGCTATGTAGCATATATTACAGACTCGTATTCCAATAACACGCACCCTAACAAAAGTATTTTCAGCTATGTGTCACAGGGATTTTGTGTTCTTAGTGACTCACATTCATTTTGCATTTCCAAACCCAAATTAATTACCGCAAAGAGAAAGAGGATGTTAAATGTGAGGATATTTTAGTAACTACTTTCTCTACTTCGGTCTCATTGAAACATTTAAAAAAGGCCTTGGATTCGACGAATGTCATAACATCTTCTTATTCTGGTCTCAAATTGCTGTCGTAAGTTTTTGTGGTAAACTCTTCTTACCTTCTTATTCTCGTGAATACACTACGACAACACTAATTTTAGATAGTTAACTTTTGTACGGTTCCACCTATGTTGAAAATATTACAGCTAGCAATTTAAAACAATACTTTTCATGTCTTTAACCCCGATGAACTCTTTACGCCAGTACTATTAGCCTAAGTAAGAAATATCATAACAATTTTTTGTTTTGTAATATCAAATATCGTTGGGATACCTTACATAGGGATGAAGGACCGGATGTGGGTTTTCACCGGATGTAGGATATTAACACATGTGAAGCGTAACCAAATGTAGAGGCATGACCGGATGCGGGGCAACACCTGAAGAGGGGGTGAAGTGTTGTCGGATGGGCGAAATGAATTTTTGGATTTAGGAGTTGATAATTCATTAGAAAAATAATAAGCTCCATTTCCATTTCCGGGCACCACAGATGAAGTACTACTAATTGTGGAAAAGCAACCTTCATTTCGCTGCAAGGAACCAACAGTTGTGATGCTCATTATAGTCGACAAGAATAAGTAAGATCAATATCAGAATGACTTAGCGAACTAAAATAAGATAAAATTTTACTTCCTAGCAACAATTTTAGAAATTGAAACTTAGAAATTGAAACACAGAAACTGAAATTTAGTGCCGCACTCCAAATGAAAACGATCCTTTGTACATATCATTGTTTATTTTTTATTAACTTGTGCTTCTCTCTAAATCCTGTGTCGACAATTATCATGTGTATTACGATAACCATGTATGAATAGCAATTAAGGCTCTAAATCTTATGTTTCAACACTTAACATGGGTATTACGATAACCATGTATAAATAGCAATTGAGGTCTCTATGCTAAGGTATTTGAATGCATTTTTCGCTTTCATTTTTCAATACTTGTGCGCACTAATGAAAGTGTTTTTCAAATGAGCGCCGCGAGGTTTGTGTTCTCTTAGTTCAAAATCATATTAGGCAAGGAAAGGAACTCATATTTGTTGTACTTTTCTATCAATCATTTTGTTTCAACATTCTACACGGGTATTACGATACCAATGTGTTATGTATAATCATTTAAGGATGTTAATGTTAAGGTGTTTTAAAAACCAATGTATCGACATTTCATGTTTGTACTTTATTGGAAATAAAATGTTTTTCTTTTTCTATTCTTTTCTTGCGTAGTGCGATGACGATTAAGAAAGGCGCATGCTCGTGTTCTCAAGGTGAGTGTCCTCTACTCCTCTTCCCATCTCAATTATTGGGACCCTGATGAGGAGCGGGTACATGCCAAAGTCGTCGGAATGGCCAAAATTTTAAGCACCGGCGAATGAGTTGTCGTTCGGTCAGAAGCTTGTGATGAGTGTTACGGATGGTCCGGTAATTAAATGAAACTGGGATCTCATGTGACTTTTGTAGGAAATAATTTTGAGGATATCCAGTTGTGAAAAGGGAAAGTGTCGACAGTGGGAGTCACTACGCTGATTGCAAGAAAATTACCCATTTTCGACAATAAGTGATAGAAAAATCGACTCAGATGAAGAGGCATTGCGGATAAAACTTTCCATCTCTCATTCATCTTCAGTTGTTTGAAAGAACAGTAATTTACGATGCTTTTCTTTCACGGACATTCAAAATTCAACTGGTATTTAAAGTCTCTATAAAATATCACATCCATATATTCAAGCAGATTATAAGGCGCATTCGTACACTTTACAGCAAAAAATACCTTGAAATAGAACTTTTTCGGATTTCAGCTGATTGAATATGTGGTACATATCGCATAGTGAAATATTTGGTTCTGCTGGTTGAACTCTAGGGATTATCAAGTGAGTTGCTGGATCTGGCGCTGTGTTGATGTTTCTTTTTAATTGCAGGCATGCCACTTGACATACTCACAAGCACTTGTATGGTTTTGAATATATATTTCAAAAATATGCTGAGTAGGATCATGGTTGTTTGCATATCTCACTTCAGATTCCAAGAGTAATCAGCCATCAAGACTACATCCAAGCGTCCCTGATACCTGATCTCCATCTCTTTTATGTCCTGATGAAATCTTTCTCCATTCTCATCACTCATTAATCCCAGGTTCCCAGGAACCGATCCATATGTGAGAACATGTAATACATTTTGATGCTCATGTTGCATCCAGGTTTACTGAAAGCAGTTAGTATATTGTTAACAAGTTCTGCATAGCTCTTGGCCTTGTTATTGCCAAGAAAGTCTTCACGACGAAAACAAAAGCCTTCCATGATTCCAGTTCCACTTGTTTCATTGAGGTTAAGCACTGGATCTCAGACGGATTTGAGGACCATCAAAGAAGCCAGCTTTCAACTACTCTGTGGTTGAACCTAGAAAAGCCTGGCACAAGTAAGTGAAGCAGGCCCCATCCGTGCCGAGAGCTTTGGTGAACCTATTAATCAAACCGAGCTTGACGTGCAGCGGTGGGAAGAGTATCTTGACTCTGTCTACCAGAGGATTGTTGATGACGTTCCTTGCTCTGCAAGGCACCAATTCCTCTTGCACAGGCCAGTCCTTTGTGTAATACTGAGCAGTGTGTTCCTACTATTCCACATGCAAAAAAGCGTGGGTACTTCGTGAAACCGGACTGTAGTCCTAACAAAATGTTCACCATTTTCAAGTCAAAACAAATAAGCCACTCATATTGACCATAGCCAATTTTCTCCAGTTTCACACTTTTCTTTCAGTGTAGCCGAGTGAGCAAGAGGTACAAAGGCAAACTGGTTACCATTGTGCAGCAGATCACATTTCAGCGATCGCTTGCAGCTGTCTATGAATAGTCTCCAA
The DNA here is from genome assembly GCA_030386875.1 of Morinoia aosen. Taxonomy (NCBI): domain Eukaryota; kingdom Metazoa; phylum Arthropoda; class Malacostraca; order Amphipoda; family Talitridae; genus Morinoia; species Morinoia aosen. The sequence goes on along the minus strand of CM059567.1, from coordinate 97,633,445 downwards.
TCTTTGGGATCATGCTGTAGCACTCCAAGCTTGTGCAAAAGCTGAGCAATATCTGTATGGTACACAAAGTCCTTCTCTTCTAAGCAAAAATGGGCGAAGAATTATTCTTGTGGTCTGTTGGGGTAAAAGATAATGCGAACACTGTCAGAGAGGAAGTTTTTTGCCTTCCATTTGATACCAATAGCTCGGTAGAGGACTTGTACTAGCGAGACTAGTAGATATCGCGAAGTAGAACAATTTGGGAAAAAGAATGCGGAGTATCATCATTAAGAACCACTTCATCTTCATCTTCTGGAACCTAGTGGAATCACCGCTACAGATATCAGGAAGTGATTTAAAGACAGGTAGTGGAATTTCATGACAGTGAGTTACAAGATGAATTGCAGATTCAAGATCAGGATACTTGAGGGATCTGTGGTTCTTTCTGTTTATCCCAGTTACCTCAACAGCGCAGAAGTAACAGTCAATGGCATGGTTTGTCGGCTACCTCCCAACCACATGAATTTCAAACTTCAGGCAACTCTTCTTGCCTTTGGTCCACTGCCGAAGATACTCGGTGCATGACTTGCATACCATGTGTGGCGCCCAAGCTTTATCCTGGTCACCATATTTAATATCAAAATAAGCATGGTACGCACACTTTATGAAACTTGTGGCTAGATTCCTGCTGAGAACAAGGGGGCATTCACCGCAGATGTAGCAGAATAGATCAGGATTATTTTTACAAGATCATCCAGTCGAAGACACTTTATTCACCTGCATAAAAAAGTAATTAGCCAAAAGTTGGCACATGTAAAATCTACAGAATTCCTTGATTGCAAAAAGTATGAAAGAATTTTGCACAATAATGACGTAATTATAACCATAAACGTGAACAAAAATTTGAAATACCAAATATATAGCTTGATTCAGGATTTGGACCTGACTGAGCAAAAGCAGTGTAAATTTTGGACTCAATGCATTAAAATTGTTCTAAATCAGGTTAAAATAACTTCGACAATTATTTTGTGGTTGACTAGTGTTATTTTGTATTTCTTACAAAAGTTATAAGAAGTTTTGATTCACTACCTTTTCGTTAAGATTTTTTTCAACTCGCCCAATGAATCAGTCAGCACAAGTGTAGTGTACCCTAGGTCAGGTTGTCTGACTTTGAAGCAAGACCGCATGAGTATAATTGGCTCAAATATTTATCTCATCCTCTCAGAGTACAACTTCAGTTCGTTGTATTTTTTCAAGTCCACAGAGTATGTACAACCTCTAAACAACGAATCAAAAAGCATCTGCTACGTGTTAAAGAGCTCAGATTTTTTAACACCACACTGTCTTATTTTAAATAACAGTCAATTTCTCCAACCAAGTTTCATTATCCTCGTCAATCGGTGACATTTCTTCAACTAAATAAATATTAACTATAATGTTTGGACGAAAATCAAGCGTATGAGGCCTTTTTATACACAGCAAAAGAATAGTTCATGTTAGAAGTGAAAATTATAGTCTAGATTGTTTATAGTTTGTTCGTGCTGCCGAGATATCAATGGTGTACAGTAATTGGAAAACTCGATAAGTAGCGACATATATATTTGCTTACATTAGAAGCCTAGCACATATTTTCATTGCTAATAGAAGGCACTAAAAAATGGCATTTACCCTGTAGGTGCGTAAGGTTTTCAGGGTCAAGATATTTTACTTGATTTACGTGGATTAATTGAATTTCAACTCCTTCTCATATTAATATTTGAAACTGAATGACTGCAAATCGATGGAATACTATCAACGTAGATAATTAGCCCTGAAAATGATCCCGAAAAAGGAACGGAGCCGTTAGGAATCTTGGAACGATTCTTTTTGCTTGGAGTGGTCTCCACTGTATACGTAGTTTATAGGACGGACGAGAGTAAGTTATTCTTCGAGAAACGTCAGCGGAAAACTTTTGGGGTAAACGTCAAGAACGATGCAGCAGACTTCTGAGGGCTGCCTCAGTTTGAATGCGGAGCCACAAGAAGTGACACTGCAGCCGATATCGATAGTGACCCACACGAATCCAATTCTTAAAATATCATTGAAGTCCGTGCTTTCCCGCAAGACAGCAGAACTCGCTTTTCCAGCGGAGATTGAGAGAGCTATCTTCTTGTTTGAGCTTCTTTTAATTCTGGCTAAAAAAAATCAAGGTGAGCAAATTCATCTCTGAATTTGGTGACAAAAATTATTCAAATAGTTTTACAAAAATATAATCGTATTGCAGAGGAATGAAAAATATAGTCTCTCTCTTCAGGCTCCAGTTCTACTAGAACCAAATGATAACGTTTCAGTATAATTGTCCGCAAACACGTACCACTCTGTCAGTCTATGCTAGCAAAACGAAACTGTTCGATTTTGGTAGTGAGCTTCGATCCATTTTCGGTGGTGGCTTCCCTAGAGTTAGGTTACAAAAAAATAGCAAGGTATCAGCTAGTTGTGAGCTCATTAATTTGTATTAAAACGATTTTTTTATTAAGAGTAGTAAAAAGACAGAAAGAATTGAATTTCGTTTTTCAAATTAGTTTCTACCACTATATGGTATTTTTTCATTGCTCTTCTCCCGTATCGTTAGAAGTGGCAGACAGTTTTTTTGTGGAAACAAATTTCGGAAGTGACATTCTGACTGTAAGATTATTGGTATTGGTTAAATTTGCACTAAGATATATATATTAATGAACTTGAACAGTTTGTCATTACTGGTCTGACAGAAGACAGAAGTTGAGTTGCTATAAAATAATTGCGTGATATAAAATAATTTCGAAATGGATTTTGTTGTTGATTTTTTATTACATTTTTGGATTTTACTACGAGTCAAGTAACGCAAACTTTGCATCAAGTTGTTTGATTTTTATGCGCATATGAGTTCACAATTTTCCCTCAATTGAGAGGTGGTACGGCCCTAATTGAGCTTGGCCTTTCACTCCTGCCGTCCTCCAGGCTACGATCGGGACGGAAGATATTCTATTGTCATCAGTGACAATTTTTAAGTCCAATAAACGTCGAAGGCCTTTGGAATCTTAGTTTCGGATATTAATTTCTTTCATCTGTTTTCCGAAGTGGTAAATTTTCTTCAATTGAAAAAAAGCAAATAGTCACGATTCACAACGAATTCGGCAAGTGCGTGGCGGCTAACTTCATTCTGTCAGGTTATCTAAAGTAATTAGTAGCGCAACTCTTCAGATTGGTCTGTGAGTGATGTCGGTTTAAGCATTAATGTTCCAGCTTGTCATATTTGTATTCGTATATCGAATTTACCTGTGCCTGTATCGAACCTGGATTCAGCGTAACTCATAGAAGTAGAAACTTAATGAAACAAATTCATAGGCGGCTTTAATTTTAAGTTGTGCTGAGTCGAAGAAACGAATTATTTTTCCTCAAAAATGTTGTTCGACATTACCAACTGACTCAATAAATTTGTTGCACTGCGTCGATACCTCAATTTGATAACTGAGTAATTAAAAAATTGAAATATCAACGCACTAAAACAAATTCATTGAGCCAGTTTCATGATTCACGCTCAGAGCACACAAAGAATTTATTCATGAGCCATAAAATCACTGCAAGCTCTCCGCAGTTACTTAACCACGTGCTCTTCAGCTGGTGACGTTTACATGATATCTGAGAGTGCACTGCACAGAAAAGCCACGGAGCTATGGAGCGTACAAGTGTACCAGTTGTTCAGGTAACGGATATTTGACTTGGGTGAACCGGTGGTTAATGAAAATAAGGTTTAGCAGTTTACTACTATTTCAACACCTTGAAGGATTTTATTACAAACCACATGATAAATATTCACAATTACAAAGGAAAATAAGATAAAATGAATAAGTTGGTGATAAATTGAATACCGGAAAAGTTGCGATGTCAAGTCTTCGAAAATAACTTGCAATTATAGAAACTAGGAAATTGTTTGGTGCCTTGAATCCGCCACTCGCAGCAACATTCGCAGTAACGCAGGAGTTCCAGCGACGTGGCGAGTTTAGTATCTGGCACACTTCGGCTTTCAATTCCAAGTTACGTGGAACAAAAGAATCTTCTAAAAGTACAGTAACCGGTTGGGTTTTAGCTGGGCTTGCCCCGAGTATCCCAACCTGGGGGTCGACTGACAAACTCACTGAAGAATGCACCAAAACATACGTGATACACACTAAAAACACACAATAATAAAAATAATGGCAGGGCTATTACTTCAAAACTAACCGATAAATAAAGCTTTGTTTATTTTCGTAACCAAAACGCACCTCCGCCTCGAGCGGTGACTGCTAAAGCTATCAAAAAACACACAGATTTCTCAGATTATATAGTACAAGGTGTGGCATTCAGCAGGTATCGATTTTAACGCAAAATACAGTACTGAAGACAGGTGTTCGAACATAAAAAGCTGAAGCTCAATACCGGGCGACATACTGTAAATTAAGAAAAGATAAACCCGCAAACTCTTTTTAGTACTAGAGGCTTTCCATTCTCATGACACCTGAATATAGTGGGTTTAGTGGGTTTCTTCTTCCACTACTTATTTCCTTATGGCCTTAGAGTTTCGATTAATCAGCATCAATCATTAATGATGTAATGAGACTTATTGAAGAGAGCGCTGCTGCTAGTGTATATTTCGGGGTGTTTCTTCCCGCGCCAAACTAATGTGTCTTTAATTCATCATTTTCTGTTTCATTTCTGATGGACTCAATTGGCCTGACGTTACGTTAATAGTTAGGAAAGGTAGCGTGTTACGCTGCCACCAGGAGCTGATAGCCTCGACTAAGATTTAAATAATTACTAAACAAAGTGCATCATTCTATCTATTGGTAACGTGGGCTGAGGGCCCGGCACGTGTTTCATGTGCCAGTGACGACAGAGAGAAGGAATGATACGAGGCCACAATTTATTACGTGTACTATGGGAAAGCAAGTCAGGAGGGCGAGAGTACACGCGATCACAGCAACATTTACAATTTCGGAAACAACAGGACTCATCAATTCTAACTTTCCCTCCGAGGGATTCTTCCGATACCACCACAACCACGGTGGAACAATATTTTAAATCCAGCACATTTTTCGAGCCAAAGAATGTACAAGCCACCGAAAGGGTCGAGCCAATTAAGCGTATAGCAGACGCTTGAAATCAGGCGCCCTCAAAACAACTCGAGTGCTGTTGACCTTGCCAACGTATAAACAGCCACCGTTTCTAAATTCAAGTATAAATTGAAAACACTGCCTCGCGAGTAACTGAACTATTCTAAGTGCGTAAAAACCGGCGTGACCGTCTCACACCTCAAGCCCGACAACCCGGTGTCCGTTCTCAACTACGGCCCGCCGTCTAGTGATCTCTACTCGTCCGACATAACTCGCTCGGACAGCCATCCCCCTCTCCCGAAGGGTAGGGTGGTCGCCACACGAGCAGGGTAACAGGGGTGGCCAGGGTTCTGAGTCGCCTTTCCCCCCACACAACCGGGGGTACGGCTGGGGGAGAGTGGTCGGGTCTCATGGCCCCAGCCTCCTCCCGCTACGGCAATTAAATAATGGTTTGCCTGACGGCAACTCTTAGACGCAGCCCCGGTGCCGCTGGCCCTGGGTCCCCGCATTTTTATTACGCTGTGGCTACATGTGCCAGCGCAACGAATTATCAAATTGAATATGGGGAGTGTTCCTTTTGAGAAAGTCCAGATCGTGTATTTCCCAAAACCAAAGCTCGCAGAGCCGGCTCACATTTTATGACCCGTGTAATATGAGATCCAGTCTTAACATCAATTATATTATTTTCGCTCGGCAATGCTAACGGCTAAAATCCCTGATGTACCTCCCGCTCGGCAAATATGAGATATGGGATGAATCTGACTTCATACACCCTTCCCCCACTTGCGTAAAAAGAAATTATGTAATAATTTCTTTTTTCTATGTCTTGGCCTCAGTGCATTTCCCACCCGACTGGCGAACACTGGTACAACATGACATCAACTACACACAAAAAAAACAACAAACAACAAAACAAAAACGAAACGGCGACCACAATTCGCTCGCCCGTGCTCCAGCAATTTAGTTAATATTGGCCTCCTTCGGGACTGTGGAGGCGAGCTCTTCAGCCTCCGGAATTGTCGTCGTCTGCTTCCAGTGTAATATAAGTTCTTCCGAGTTCTTCCGTCCCGAGATCTTCGGCTTCTGTTCTAGGGGGAATCCTTCCTAGACTTGTATGATGATGATGAATTCTTTCCCTCGCAGTGGCTCCTTCCACAGAAAATAGGGGAAAACCGAAGCCGAGGAGATTCGCGTGCAAGCGGTCCTGGCCTCGATCTCCCCCGCGTCCCGGGGCAACACTAGGTGCTGCAGCAAGCCGCTGAGGGTCGCCTCGGTCAGGCGTTTGTCCGGCTTCGGGACGAAGTGGACGACGAGTGCGCGCCCCTCCAGGGTCGCGGCCGCCCGCGCCCAGTCCGTCTCGGACGAGACGCTCGCCAGACTTCCGTCGGGTAGCCACAATGCCACCTCGTAGTGGCGCGCTGCGACGTAGGTTCCGAGCTGGCGCACCACCTCGCTCGGCCTCCGTCTCCGCCCTCGATGCATGTACGTCACCGTTTCCTACGGCACACGGTCGGGCATTAATTCCTTGTTACATGGGTTAGACATCAATATAGAGCCTATTCTTTCAAATTTTCCTCTCTTCGCCTCATAATGAGAGCGCGTATTACATGAATGATATATGATTTTTATGAGTCTAAACAGTCCTAACCGTACTTGAATGGCTAAGAGTACAACTCCTGCCACATGATGCCGCACATACTCCTGCACACGATACAGCACACGAAACCGCACACACTCTGACAACACACGCACATCCTATCCATTCGTCTTTCACTCGTGGTGCAGGTCCTTATGATTAAATATGATGGATGAATTGTTCCTACTTAATATTCTTTCCGTGTCATATGACTGCTTGCCTGAGTGGCATCTGCTAATCAATTCGTGATAAGCAAGCCTGGATTTTCGTATTGTTGCAATCCGCAAGGCGTCCCTTCGTATGCATGTATGTTTTATCTACAAGTCGCACATGACTTATCTTTTAACCTCCAAAATCTCATGGTATCGGGTAACAGCTGCGATGCCTCAAGCATTGCGCACATGCCTCTGGACAGGCCTCAAAATCCCTCTGTCATGCTTCCCGTAATCTCCCTTATCACGCTCGTCAGCAGACCAGATATTTATAACACTCTCCACAGTTCACGCACGTGTTTCCTACGCGCAGGAGTGTTCCCGATCTTACCATTGATGAATGCTTCTCCATCTCTCTTACGTCGACCGCACTTCCGTTCCGCTCCGATGGATGCCGCTGTGGTGCTGGTTTTAGCACGCGCACACGTCAGCACCTCGCTCGCTCGTCGCCTTCCTGAAAATCTTTAAAATTCACCTTAGTACATTTATCATTAAATGTTTCAGCTCTAGCGTCGGTTCGATGCTGTTCACGCTCGGGTTTCTCCGCACAGGAGTCATCCTCTTTGTCTTATTTTCTCGGTCTTTATTGCCCTTGCTATTTCCTTATCGTCCTAAATCAATTCTCGTATTTAGCATCTCAAACGCATAGCTGTGCGCTTCTCTTTGTCCAGACTGCCTTCTCTAATCTAAAGTCTGCTCTATCTCGGGTTACATGCGTCTCCGCAATGCCGCGTCTTTCAATTTTATGACCCATTGTGGCTCTCATTGTCCCGTGGGCTCATGCCTCGAGTCTCCACTACGTGAGTGCGCGTCCAGCTTGCCTTTCCATACTAAGCTACGTTATCATTAAAGGACCGTAATGTTAAAGATTATGCTAGGTCCGTAATGGACAACTTTACTTAAATCTAATGTCTCGATAAGAATTCTACCCAACTCTCAGGGGTTCTGCTATACGAGCCGTTATTATCGGGCTCCAATCAGCTCCAGCTCAGGTTTCTCTCTTCCAAGTGCGGCAAGGCCCATCCCGAGATAACTTTTAAGTTGACGTCTCTCTTCTTGCGCCTGCATTGTGCTTATTTCTCTTTTTAAAACGTCATTTAGAAGCAATAAAAAAAATTTAAAATGTTTTTTAATTTTTCTCCCCCCCCCCCCCCGACGATCAAGGAAAATTCCTTCACAGGGAATTTTTTACCCTAAACAAAACAACTTCAAGTAGGATATATCTATTTCCCATCCAAGTTGCTGACTCTTCAAACCTACACCTGAAAGGCAATGGTTTATTAGTGCTTATAACTAGTTCTTTCTCAGGCACTCAAAAAAAAATTTCGTCCTCTCATTGGTTGTTTTAACCTACTAGTTATGAGAGGACTAAAGAGCCGTACTCACTACTGGCCGTATTATGTGAAGGAAAACATCTGCTGCGGCCGTGCTATACTGAGATTTTACTACTGTCTAATTGTATCTCTGCCTATACGGCTAGTTTCCTTCGAAATCTCTCTTCATTCCTTACACATCTCAATCAATTGACCAGCAATCAAATCCCTCTATCGACATGACGGTCATTATCTCTCTGCAGTTGTTTGAAAATGTCAAAACTTACAATGCAATTTTTTTTTTTTTACCTCTAGGTTTATTCCAGTCATTCAAAATGCGCAGCCAGCAATGGTATAATTTGCCCAGTACGCTCTTATAATTCGTATGCCGAATCTCTACTCGTATCCCAAGCCTCCTTTCTGAGCGTCGCCCTTGCTTCCTGCGGTTGAGCTCATCTTTATGCCTCTGTCGATTTTATGACTTCCGTCCTGTGTCGCGCTCTCAAGCTCTGAGCACAGTCGTTCATGTTGGCTGATCGCATTCGCAAGAAATTTCCTACATAGCAGTGAACGCTCGATCGTACTACTGCTCTTATATTTGTACTTCTACATAGTTCTTGTTAAGCTATTCTGAAGAAATTAGATTAGTGAGCTTATCTACTATTTATTCGCTAGGTTATTCTGAAAAGAAATTAGGTTAGTAAGCTTATCTATTAATTATTTACTTGCTAGGTAATTCTGTAAAGGATATTAGATTAGTAAGCTTATCTACTCTCTACTTGTTACATGGGCTTTTGCGTATGTAGTCCCCTCCTCCACCGAACCGGCCGATCGAAGAGCGTAAGGACGCCTAGCTGCCGAGGTGGGTAGGGGTGAGGGAACTTCAGGCCTTGTTACATAGATCTCGTCGTCGCTGCCGTCCGAATCGCTTTCTTCGTGAAGTACTTTGGTGACTCGGTCGACGCTCCTCCCATTGCTTCGGGGACGCTCGTCTTGTATTATTAATGCCTCCTCTGGCTGAAATGACGCGGACTTAAGTCTATTTCTGTGGACCGTTATCTCATGCCGGCGGCCGTGGACTTGTCGTATTACGACGTTCATCGGTGTTGGAAGGGCCTGAATCCTGTACGGGCCTAACCAATTAGGTCGGAATTTTCCCATCGCCTTGTTTCTTCCTGCTGTATTCCGTAGGAATACGCAATCGCCGACTCTAAGTTCCTTATCTCTCACGCGCTGATATCTCACATTCTTGTCATGTGCATTTCGGCTTGCTGACATCGCGCCTTCGAACGCAATTTGCAATCTGGCAAAGGCGGCGTGAGGAAAATTCTCCTCCAAAGCATAGTTTAGTATCCTGGGCTGCAGAATATCAGACAGTGGCAAGGGAGCGTCCCGTCCATGGAATAAAAAGTACGGCGTGTTGTCGACCGAGGCATGATACGAGCAGTTTAGGGCGAGCGTGGCGAAAGGTAGCTGCTCGTCCCATTATGTGAGATCCTTCTCTACTGTTGCTGCCAACGTTGTCTTGATTAATTTGTTGAAGGCTTCCGTCATTCCGTTACTGGCTGGATGGAAGGCCGTGGTGAAATGCAACTTGGACTTCAAAATGCGGCACATTTCTTGGAAATTTTGGGCCGTAAACTCAGTACCTCGATCTGACACGATGTGTTCCGGACAGCCATACCGGCATACGTAGTCCATGAACGGTCGCGCTACTGTTTCGCTCTTTTTATCGCGCAATGGGTACGCCTGCACGTGTCTCGAGAAGTGGCACACGATCGTCAGAATATATCTATGTCCGGCGTGTGACTGTGTCAGCTCTCCAATGAGATCAATCCCCACCCTTTCTAATAGTCGTAAGACTGGCGGTAATTCGCCTATTTTTGCTTTGAGGCCCCCGTGTGGACTTCGCTTCTGACACGTCGTGCAATATTTCACGTGTTCTTGCACGTGTCGTGCCATATTTGGCCAAAAGAATAATTCTCTGGCACGGTGGAGGGTTTTTCTTGCTCCAAAATGTCCGGAAATTCGCGTATCGTGCGACATTATTAACGCAGGCTTTACTAGGGATTCAGGAATCACTGCACGTTTGCGAATATCTCCATTATCCTTAACTTCTAGGTAGAATAAACAGTCTTTGTCCAGCACGAAATCCTTATACTGGCTCGGATCTGTCACCAATTCACCCTTTCCTTCCAATGCGTTGATGACCTTGGCCCAGTGCTGTGCTTTGCGCTGCTCCATACCTACCTTTTCCGCACAGAACACTTCGTACGGGTCCAGCGCTTCCGTCACGGTCGGGCGGACGGCTGCCACTCCACGGGAGAGCGTATCTGGAATCACATTCTCCTTGCCGGGTCTATACGAAATTTCATATTCGAACTGCGACAGTAGCACTGCCCAGCGGGCGATACGTGGAACTGTCGCTTTATATTGAAACAAATATCGCAGTGGTTGGTGATCCGTCAGGATCTGAAACTTCCGACCGTAGAGGTATCGAGCAAAATGGCGGACGTTTTCTACAATAGCTAACGCTTCTCTTTCTGTGGTACTGTACCGGGTCTCCGCCGGTGTAAATTTCCTTGAGTAGTAAGCGATCGGGTGATCCAAACCGTCAATTTCTTGCGTCAGTACTCCTCCCAGTGCGACATCACTGGCGTCGGTGTGCAGCCTGAACGGTCGCTCGAAATCTGGGTAACCCAACACCGGCGCTTCCGCTAGAGCCAGTTTGAGCGCGTCGAATGCGGCCTGATGTTCGTCCGTCCACACAAACTTGGCACACTTCTTAGTCAAAGCCGTCAAAAGTGCGACTCGCTCTGAGAAATTTGGTATGTGTCTTCGATAGTAGCCTGCCATTCCCAAAATTCTTCGTACATCTTTCGGTTTCTTCGGTGGTAACAACTCGCGAATGGCCGTGATTTTCCTTTGGTCAACTTGAATTCCGCCCTTCGAGACAACGTGACCCAAATATTCGATGGAGGGTTTGGCAAAGCTGCACTTTTTCAGTGAAATTTTCAATCCTGACTTCTGAAGGAGAGCGAGATCTTCTTCCAGATGAGCGATGTAATCCTCAAACGTCTTCGAAAATACCACTACGTCGTCTATGAAAACGTAGCTCGTTTTTCCAATCACCGGCTCTAATACTCGATTTACCAAACGCTGGAATGTGGCTGGGGCTGTAGTCAATCCAAATGGCATCCGCTTGAAGCGGTACTGAGCCGACTCAGTAGCAAATGCCGTCTTGTTGCGGTCTGCTTCCGCGACAGGAATTTGCCAGTAGCCTGATTTCAAGTCTATGGCTGAGAAGTAGCATGCGCCTCCAAGGGACTCCAAAATTCGTTCAATCCGTGGCATTGGGTATTTATCTGCGAGCGTGACTTCATTAATTCGTCGAAAATCAACACAAAACCTATGCGTGCCGTCCTTCTTTTTGATGAGGAGCACCGGAGATGCCCACGCGCTCGCTGATGGCTCAATTACGTCCATTGCTAACATATTCTGCACTTGTTCTTCGATTGCTGCGCGTGTAGCCTGGGGCAGAGGCCATTGTTTCGTTGCAATCGGCGCCGCGTTCCTGGTGTCAATTCGATGTGGGAGCAAGTCACATCGGCCTAAATCTTGCTCATGCTTAGAAATGGCTGGCGCATACTTACCGATGAGCGCTAACAAACTCTCACGCTGCTGCATGTGCAGATGCTCTAGGCTTGGTACTTCCGCCTCGGGTAGCTCGTCGGTTATACCATACTCACCATCGTCACTGCTCACTGTTGGTAGCACCGCCGCGACCTCAGACTTTCGCATACTTACATTTCTTCTTTGTCTGATCAAATTGATCGACTCTCCGGCATACTTACCGTCCCTAAATGCATACGAATGACCGTTCACGATCACTCTACTACCGTGTCCACTGGTCATGTCCAGCGTCACCTTACCTATGCGCTGGAGTAAATCGAGCCCTACAAGTATGTCTCCTGGATAATTTCCGACTTGAGCCACTATTACATCATGCACATAATTTTTACCTCCTATCTTAATGTTCAGCGCAACTCTGCCCCGCACATCTATTTCTGCGCCACTTACTGTACTTAACTTTAGCTTGGCCGTCTTTATTCTTACTGTACCTGATCCTGCCGACACAATTTTTTCTGCCATTTCCGGCCTTATCAGGCAGCAAACTGATCCGGTGTCCAGGAATGCTTCGCACTCTTGTTCGTTGATTTTTATCTGTATGATCGGTTTGGCCTCGTGTGTGTCGACAGGCGTCCCTAGTTTTTTCTACTAGGTGGGCCTTGTGAGTATCGCCACGGTGTGTTGTTATCCACGTTGAAACTCCGATGGGCTGCGGGGCTCGAGTCTTGTGGCTCGCCTAACTGTCGGCTCTGCTGGGCTTGATTTTGTGACCGCCACTGTGCCCTGCATTGTCTAGCCATATGGCCGGCTTGTCTACAATTGAAGCAGTTCATGGTTCTTCGCTGTATGTTCTGAGCAAATGTATTTTGTCTCGGAATCACCGCTGGGTTGCGACATTCTCTAGAGAGATGGCCTACTTGGTTGCACGACCAGCATCTAGGTGGTGGCCGGGGTGGGGCTGCTTCTACTTCGTCTATAGCGCAGATGTGCCTGCGCTGCTTTTCATCTTCCAGCATTCGTTCACATTTCTGTGCCATTTTGACGCAATCTGCGAGCTTTTTTGGTTCTTTTGTTGCCATTGTCTTCTTCAATGCCGGGTCGAGACCATTGACAAACACATTCGCCAAGAGCTTGTCGCGAGATGCTGTGTCTTGCAGCTCCTTGATAACATGCGCCAAGGCAGCCGAACCGGTTTCCAGTCGCGAAGCATAATCTTCGATCGTACCCCGGTTCATTTTGATTGCAGCCAGTTCCGCATGTGCATCTTTCAGCGAAATGCTTTTGAGGAAACGATCCTCAAGGCGTTCGGTCAGTTCCGTCAGATCGCATGCTTCGAGCTCGGGGTTTGAATCCAGGAAGCTCTCTGCGGTGTCAGTGCAGAGATATCGGATGACATCAGCGCTTCGGTCTTCTGACCAGTTTTCTAGGTGCGCGCGTTTTTTCACTGTGTTTAGGAACTTCACAACGTTGGTCTTGCCATCGAACTTTGGAAGCTTGCCCAGCACTGGCCCGCTTGCAGCTGTTTGAGCAGCTCCTGCGTCCTGTTTATTGGCAGCAGAACTCCCTGTGTTACTCGACTTTTCTTCGTCCTTTCCCATGTTGCAGCTTGAACTCAGCGATGATCAGCACGAATTTTTTTTTTCACCTATGTCTAATGGCAGTTGCGACTCAACAACGCACAACAATGAACATACAACGTTTTACGATCAGTACTGGTTACCGTGCACAACAACAACAAAAAAATTTTCGAGTGTCTCTAAGAGAGGAAAAAGGCGGGCACTAGCCGAAATGCAGTATCTCCGCCGCGGTACATAGAACAACAAGTTGGGCCTCTACTAGCAGAGACAGTTTAAGTTAAAGACAAGTTGTCCGAATAGTTTAGTGAGGTTCATTAAACACGACAAGGTGCATGAGCTGAAATTAGCCGTCCGTGAATAGACCTGTGATCTTTACAGAAACCACAGTGTTTCCTTCCAGTGCCAAACTTAATTACTATCAGCTGGCCTCACTATGACACAATGATATCTATTTGCCATCTAGATTTGCACCACAATCCCTAATTTGCAATCCTGCTCACAACACAATATTTACCCAATATGTACCTAATTTACAACAAAGAGCACGAGAGTCAAATGTTTCTTCCGAAGAACATAAAGAAAATTGGTATTATTCCTAGTGAATCTTCGATGCTTCTACCCCAAATATGCAGCGATCCCTACCAAATTGAAATGCACTTTCTTTTGGCTTTCTCGCGCTCAAGGACTGGCTGTAAGGTTTTATGGCTTGGCCCGCTCCTAATCTCACAGAAAATGACACTTCCTGGCTGCGCCGCGATACGCACAATACCTGTTAGGGGCTACGCTCACACGACAAACATCAACCAGAAAAACAATAAATAAGTAAAAATTTGCAGTTGAAGACCCGTTCTTCTTATCTTCCTATGGAACATACAAAGAAATGAAATGAAATGGTGTTTACTTACAGTTTTCTTTTGGTCCTTCGGAGGTGTTGCCCGCTTGCCGCTTCTGGATCGGTTGTTTCAGGTTCTTCTCTTCCTCTCACTTTTTATTTTTTCCCTCTCTCTCTTCAGTAGTTTCCGCCACCGCGTCGCCACCAGTGAATATAGTGGGTTTAGTGGGTTTCTTCTTCCACTACTTATTGCCTTATGGCCTTAGAGTTTCGATTAATCAGCATCAATCATGAATGATGTAATGAGACTTATTGAAGATAGCGCTGCTACTAGTGTATATTTCGGGGTGTTTCTTCCCGCGCCAAACTAATGTGTCTTTAATTCATCATTTTCTGTTTCATTTCTGATGGACTCAATTGGCCTGACGTTACGTTAAAAGTTATGAAAGGTAGCGTGTTACGCTGCCACCAGGAGCTGATAGCCCCGACTAAGATTTAAATAATTATTAAACAAAGTGCATCATTCTATCTATTGGTAACGTGGGCTGAGGGCCCGGCACGTGTTTCATGTGCCAGTGACGAGAGAGAGAAGGAATGATACGAGGCCACAATTTATTACGTGTACTATGGGAAAGCAAGTCAGGAGGGCGAGAGCACACGCGATCACAGCAACATTTGCAATTTCGGAAACAACAGGACTCATCAATTCTAACTTTCCCTCCGAGGGATTCTTCCAATACCACCACAACCGCGGTGTAACAATATTTTAAATCCAGCACATTTGTCGAGCCAAAGAATGTACAAGCCACCGAAAGGGTCGAGCCAATTAAGCGTATAGCAGACGCTTGAAATCAGGCGCCCTCAAAACAACTCGAGTGCTGTTGACCTTGCCAACGTATAAACAGCCACAGTTTCTAAATTCAAGTATAAATTGAAAACACTGCCTCGCGAGTAACTGAACTATTCTAAGTGCGTAAAAACCAGCGTGACCGTCTCACACCTCAAGCCCGACAACCCGGTGTCCGTTCTCAACTACGGCCCGCCGTCTAGTGATCTCTACTCGTCCGACATAACTCGCTCGGACAGCCATCCCCCTCTCCCTAAGGGGAGGGTGGTCGCCACACGAGCAGGGTAACAGGGGTGGCCAGGGTTCTGAGTCGCCCTTCCCCCCACACAACCGGGGTACGGCTGGGGGAGAGGGGTCGGGTCTCATGGCCCCAGCCTCCTCCCGCTACGGCAATTAAATAATGGCTTGCCTGACGGCAACTCTTAGACGCAGCCCCGGTGCCGCTGGCCCTGGGTCCCCGCATTTTTATTACGCTGTGGCTACATGTGCCAGCGCAACGAATTATCAAATTGAATATGGGGAGTGTTCCTTATGAGGAAGTCCAGATCGTGTATTTCCCAAAACCAAAGCTCGCAGAGCCGGCTCACATTTTATGACCCGTGTAATATGAGATCCAGTCTTAACATCAATTATATTATTTTCGCTCGGCAATGCTAACGGCTAAAATCCCTGATGTACCTCCCGCTCGGCAAATGTGAGATATGGGATGAATCTGACTTCATACACACCAGTGTACCACAGTTTCCCTCATTACTTACTAATGCACTCTACCCAGTTAAAAAATTAAGACGTTTTTAAGTCGTTTCTGAGCCGCGGAAGGCAAGACTTCTAGCCGTGTTTTATTCGGAGAAGCAGCCGTTTTTTGGTCGCGATGTCCTCTTTTTATGGCAGGAAAAAACGGCTACAAAACCATTGAATGCCCTTTGCAGCTGTTCGGAAATTCCCACCATTAACGGCTACATATCGACTTTCCACGGCCCCAATTAGACCTTCCGCGGCTTCTCCATTCTATGTATCGGCTCTCTGCCGATTTTACGCGACCTTGTACCGGCCTCCCGCGGTAGCAAATCGACCTTGCCCGAACTTAATTACACTAGCTATTCATATACACCCCCCACCCCCACACACACCCCTTCTCCCCCGCACCCAAACACACCTACCCACACGCCCATAACCCCCCCCCCCTACCACATACACACACACAAATATGTATCTGAACACATAGTTGATTACCTTCAAGAACGTCCTTCAATTTAGAGGTTGATGAAGACTGACGAGGGAAAATTCAGGTTAGGTTTCCACATTTTGTTGTTTTTACATTGCTCACATTGAGGCTTGAGGAGTATATAGTAGCCTTCACAACCAGCCCCACCACAACGATGAATCGTCATAAATATCAATTAACCGAGGTGGTGAAGCTAATAGTTGGGCCCATGCTTTCGTTTATGCTCTGGAAATTGTGCCTCTGCAGACCAGCATTCTACATCTCTTCTATCTCTTGTTTCTTCAGAAGAATCGCCATCTTTGCCAGAAGGCACGGATCCAAACTCAATTACATGCGAAATTTTAGAAGAAAGCGACTCATTGCGCGTTTCAGCGTCATTTTCTTATGAAGCTTTAGCCAGAGCAGCCAACTGTCTTTTTTTGTCGTTGCACAGAAATAAAAATTGCCTTCTTTTTTTATCTGAAATTCAGATCGAAACGGTAAAAAATACGAGTATTTATAAAATCCTGTCATAAAATTATTGATGTAGCAATGTGTCGGTATCGGTCATTTTTACTGGTATTGGTAAAATCCGGCCAGTACTTTCCAATAATACGTATTTTATCATAAAAATGAAGGTCATAAATCATGAAAGTAAAAGTATGATCAAATAAAGAGCCTATTCATACCTAGTAAATTAGTTAGCTAACTGTTGAATTACAGTGTTTAATCAAGTCCGCTAACTGAATTTAATACTTTGACTGCCCGATGAGGCACAAACTGTCAGTACGTGAAAGATGTGTAGCATGAATAGTTGAAAACAGAAGCGACATAAAATTATTATACTCCTACAACTTAACTGGCTAACAAAACTCAAACCAATAATGTAAATAAATTTAAAGGTGCATTTTAAAGTTTTTGAAATTTTAACACAGAAAAAGCTGAAAACTCTATTTTAATTTATCTTGTAAATCGTCAATTACCACAGAGCTAATAATTTTATTCTAATTTAGGAAATGAATCACCGCCCACTAGGAATATTTCATTTTTCTTTAATGTACGGTTTTTGAAAAATTCCCGAACAATCTTATTCATCTTATTCTTATTCCGGTTGCGCTTGTTTGGGTCTTTTTGGTTTCGGGGTCTATCGAATATTAATGTTTTCTTTTCTTCAAAGTATGTATTTTGGTGTGAAAAACACAAAAATGATGACCATTTTGTTTAGAAATTATTGTTTTGGACCAGTTTTGGAACCAGTTGCTATTACAACTATACTACATTACGTTGCAATACGATCAGAAACACTATCTATTGAATGGACTTGATTTTGACTTATTCCTAATCGAAAAATTTATTGTCAATATTGTTATATTATAAGATATATTAGTTAATAATTTATTATAACACCTATGTAGGCCTTATAATGGTTTTATTTTACTATAATTGTAGAAGTATCGGTATCGGTTGTAGTATCGGTCAAAGTATCGGTATTTCCAAGTATCGGAGAATCGATCAAAAAGTGGGTCTCGGTATCGGCCAAAAAAATGATATCGGTACATCACTACATAAAATAATTACACAATAATTAAAGAAACGAATGTTTCATTATTAACTCTTATTAAATCGGAAGAGGTACTTGGATATTCATGCTGAAAAATAGGTATCTACCGATAGTATCGGTTTCGGAATTGGCAGTATCAGCCATTTTCTCGAGTATCGGTACCGGCGTGCAAAAATGGATCTTAGCCGATACTCTCTTACTTCTTTCTATACTACCTTCAGGAGACCGGCAATGCAAAATTCAGAGGAAAATCGTAATATCACACACTAACTGCATAAATTTATTTATTAGATATAATAATAAAAGTTTGATTTAATCTCGTACAAGAAATAATTGAATGGAAATAATTATTGTCACAACCTTTTCATTTACATAGAAAAAAAGTGCTTGAGTGTGCGTTCGCGTGTTCACAAGCACACGCAGGAACACGTGACGTCTGCCTAAGATTAGTGACGTACCGATACCATTTTTATGGCCCACACTGATACCGATACCCATTTTTTGCAGATACCGATACTCCGATAATTGTAAATACCGATACTTTGATCGATACTACATCCGTTACCGATACGCTTACAAATACATTAAAATAAAATCATAATAAGCCCAACATGAGTAATGTAATAAAATTATTAACTAATATATCTAATAATATAACAATATTGACAATAAAGTTTTCGATTAGCAATAAAAGAACTGCTCTTGCTATGCTAACTATATTGTTGCAAAAAAATAACGAAATGAAATCCATGCAATAATAGATAAGTGTTTCTAACCGTATTGCAACGTAATGTAGACCAGCTGTAATAGCAACTGTTTTCAAAAGTGGACCGAAACAATCATTTCTCCACAATATGGTTATCATTTTCATGTTTTTCACACCGAATTACTTACTTGGACGAAAAGAAAACATTAAAAATCGATAGGATCGGAAACCGGAAAGATGCGCAAACACGCAACCAACTATAAGATTGTTCGTGATTTTTTCAAACATCTTAAAATAGAAGAAAATGGCAAGATTCGTAATGAACGGTGATTTACATGCTAAATTAAAATAAAATAATTAGCTTTGTAATATTTTACGATCTACGAGCTTAATTAAAATAGAATTTCGGTTATTTCTATGTTAAATTCATAAAAACTTTCGAATGCACCTTCAACGACATTTAATTGCTTTGATTTTTGTTAGCCTGTCACATACTTTACGAAATGGAAATTTGGTCAAACTATATAGGTTTTAGTTGTAAAAGTATAATAATTGTATGTCCCCACTGTGTTTAACTATTTTTACTACAAAACTTTCACTTACAGACCGTCCGTGACAACGGGAATTCAACGTAGTGAATTCACTTAGCGAGCCTGATTGAACGCTGTAGTTCAACAGTTGGCTAACTAATTTACTATGAATAAATAGGCTCTTTATTTAATTTTACTTTTACTTCTATGATTTATGACCTCATTTTCACGATAAAATACGTATTATTGAAAATTATCGATAAAATATAGGCCAGATTTTGCCGCTACCGATATATCTGTACATCACTAGCCTACGATCACGCAACGCTTGCTTCAGTATTACGCTTCTCAATTCAAAGTATAATTCAACCCTAACTCATCAATAATGCTGATTTTCATCAGGTGATAAGGAGCTTTCTTCGGTCGGTATTTACTTTAATGCGTTCACGGAAATCAAGACCCCTGTTTTAAAGAATCACTAAAAACGCTCAGTTAAGAACGCTTTACAAGAATGACATTTTGCTCGCTGATACGTAATTTTCAAGCTATAACATGAATTACGTTACGGTTAAAGTAGCATTATATATTCGGCTGCATCGTACCTGCATTCTTGAAATATGCCCAGTATTTCGGCGGTAACCATCAGTGTCAGTATGGCTAAGTTAAGTTATTTTAGGTTAGTTTATTCAGCTAATCTAACGTTACGTAACCTAATTTAACCTAGCATCACGTCATGCCGTATTACATCATATTTACGTGTCCGTTTCTCCACTTTTATGTACAAAGTTCCTATAACTTCACAGGTTAATAACTCAAAATTACGCATCAGCGAGCAAAATGTCATTCATTTAAAACGTCCTCAAATGTGTTCCTTTAGAGATTCTTTGAAACAGAATTCTTAATTTACGCGAACGAATTAAATTAAGTAGATATTGACCTTTTCTTCTTTCATCATCGTTATTCCCTAATTTTATAACGCAGATAGTCAAATATTTATGAAGTTTAATTTTTCTTACTAAAAAATGGAAAACTAGTGATGTAATGATAATAGAAAAAGGCTGATACTAATACTATCGGTACATCTGAATTGAAAACATTACATATTGTTACTTCTCAAGGGTTTCTCAAGTAAAATTATACTGCACCTTAGAAGTTTGAAGCTAAATTGTGTTAACACTCGCTGTAAAATATGAATGGAATTAATATTGAATAAACATATTATTGCTATTCTTTCACACTAAAAAATTATTGAGACGACGAGGCACTTGTCGTCTCAATCATCACCTTCATCAAGCACTTGACAACATGCCATACCAGCTTAACGTCTTCAGTGGAATAAGAATCTCACGTGAGAGCGAACACCTCATACCTTTTTAGAGCAGAAATTTTTTCAGAAATAAGATACACTCTAACGTACTACACATTCGCACTGAAATACATTTTGACATTGCTTGGAACTTATTAAATGATCAGAAACCACCACTGCAACTGTGACGTACAACATCATTCAAATAACTGCCGCGAAAGAACTTGCCAGAATGCCAGTCTTGCCAACACGTGCGAGTAGTGTTGCCATCTCTAACTCGAATGCAGATAAAAATATTGGCTCAGATGAACAACAGGATAGTATTATTTAATGTAACCTATACAAAATGATTCAATTGACATTCAAATACCCTATTACAATATAACTTTCCGCAAGTTAAAGTTTTAGTTAAATTTACCAATTTTTTAGTTGACAGCCATGACTAGCAAGTATTCCTCGGCAGCTACCAACTGTAATTTTCATGGCAAATGAATTTTGCTGTCTGAGAGTGCTCAAGAATGTTAGCAAGTACGATTTTCCCTTAAGAATGTTTTTATCTTTCATTTGAGAGTAATATGAACTCGATAGGTGAATTATTTCAAAAGTTACGAGTGGTAGACTGAAATCTAAAGTTGCACTCAAGAAATTTTAAAGAAATTTCTGTAGTTTCCAGAAGACCGTTTCCATACCGTCTCTTCTGCAGCCTGCCGCTCCGATTTCGAAAGTTTTGCTTGTATGAGCTATGAAAAGTTAAAATTTTTAAGCTATTGGTGTCATAAAAATTCATAATTATCGGCATATTCATTGTATTCATCGTATTTTGATTTTTATCATAGGTATCTCTCACTATTTCGAAACGGTATATAAATAATAAACCAATGAACAGTTATTCTCTTATTAAACTATTGCATTTCTTTAAATATTGTTATGATTGTCACAATTTACTTCTGTTTGTAGACTATTACGTGTAGTTTTTAATATACGTATTCTTTGAGATTTTTGCCTATTATGGATCTGTCCAAATTGTGCGAGCATTGAATTAATTTTCGATTCATCTGCAAGCCTTTTTGAAATGAGCCAAGAGCTTGCAACGTTCAAATGAATTCGTTTTAAAAATGGAGCTTCTCCATCGCCTGGATTACGAACTATTTTTTCTTGTATGAGAATTGCACATATAAAATTTCTGGCAATTATACATATTTTATTTGGCTTGATTGGAATAAAACACACCCTCAGAAGGGTACAACTATTGTATCTGTGGGAATTAGCGCTCCCAGGGGGAAAATGTGACGGCCCGAGCTGAGAGTTAGGTAGGCCTTCTCTTTGTTGAAATAAAATGTTTTTTGCTAGGTTAAGGACCACCATTTTTCGATTCACTACTTCCCGGTTTTCCGCACCTCTAATTTTCTTCTTCAACTTTTATCTTATTTCATGAACTTCTTTCTCATCTTACTGGTTCTATGCCCCTTCTGCGTAGATTCCTCATTCTCTTATCTCCATACTGAATGGTGGCTGCCTCCTTCCTCTCTTCGATACGCTCTATTTTTGTAGTGGTTAGGGAGGCTTTAACTAACTTATAACCTAATCTGGAATAAAAACATCCTATTCATAGAGGCCTGAATATTTTAATTGTTATCACAGTGTGAAAGGTTCTATAATGGGTAAAGCATATATATAAAATTTCTGTATAGCTTTTTTTATTAATTTCATTATTACTTTGTTCATTTCATTTTATTTCAAAATTAAGGGGTCATTTAACATATTTTAATTTTAGTTGCTTAGTATGAAAATTACTTATATATGTTAATTCCATATAAGTACTTGAACATGCCAGCGAAATAGACTTGCTTAACGCCGGTGACATTTATGAATAAACACTTGAGAGAAATGAGTCAGCAGGTATGTTGCGCGACCGTTAATCAAAGGGGTCGAACCTACATTCTCTTCTTGAATTCGGCCTTGGGCAAGGGCTCGATTTTTCCGGCTTGTTTACGTCTAAATGAGACTAGCGGATAGCCGTCGAACGGCAAATTTTGGTCGAGAGCGGCCGACAGCGGAACTTTCTGACCTTCAGCGGCCATCTTTCACTGTGTTCTGCTACCTGTCGACCTAAAAACGGCATGAATTTTTAACTGGGTATATATGCTACCAACGCACCCCATGCTCACTACAAGTGCTCTGTCTGCTCGCGACTCAAACGCTCTCTGCTCGGTACAAATGCACTTTATATATGCAGCTAATGCTTCTTATCTAACATACGCTCTTAAAAATCTCATCACTACTATAATGCACTGCCTCATCACTGCTAATAATTAAAAAAAAAATTCTACACACCAAGACACAACTCATACACATCATTACAAAATAGACTTGTACAAATCTCTTCATTATAAAAACTTTTCATTCTATAATACAATCCTGCCCTCAGAACCATTATTCGTGCAATCCATTCTATGTATTCCCATTCCCTAACGTTATTTCAGCAACATCGATCACCACAATACTTATTGTTATTAAGCAATATACTTTCTTATGACTCCTTTCCTGATTTTTCCCTTGCACTATGCTTGTCCTACAGAATGGATAATTTTATCAGTCATGGCCAAAGGAAATACCAAGTGCATACAGAAAAAAAATTTAAGTCCCAGCTTATTCAAATTTTAAGATCTTTGCTTGCTAGAAAATCACTTCATTTTATGAGTCACCTCAACCCAGTTTCAAAAAAGTGAGTCAAGAGACTCCTCAACTAATTTCCTCCTTCGAAGAAACAGTAAAAACAATAATTTCTATGAAACTGTAAACAGTAAACAAGATTTCGATCATACGTGAATATTTTCGTCGAGGCACTTAAATCTTTAACATCGCGATTTATGGAAATTAATAGAGCCCTGCTCTCATTCTAGAATTTAAGCATTCTGCATTCATTGGAAAAACAAATCTTAGCCTCAATATTCAAACCCTAATTTTCAATCATTACTTTCTTCACAACCCTAAAATCTTCCGCTTTCCATATGTCGTGGCTCAAAACTGACTAACAGAAGCAACAAACTCAAATGTTTTTCATAAGAAATTTTATAAGCACCTTTAATTCTGTGCGAGCAGAGCCATGTAAACCCATAGTTTGCTGCAGATTTACAGTTCTACTAAATAACTCGCTTCTTTGAGCCCTAATACCTGGTTTTCATTTCACCTCACACACTAGATAGACTCTAATATAGCCTCAAAAAGATTATGTTTCGAGGGTCAATCAAAAAACAATGTTAGGGCAATTATAGTAGTATTCCAATCATGAGAGTATTTCTTTTGAAGCCGACTCTTCATGGTAATTTAAGGCATAAAGCTGTCAAAATGCTCCTGAACTGACAACCTTGTAGCGTTCTTGCTGTTGACAAAGCAGTGGTCATTTTTGGTTTTCATCTCCTGGTCTTGGATAACATAACTTCTAGGGTATTATTCCTTCAGTTATATCTGGATGAATTCGACCAGTTTTGAAATCAGATAATGGTCTTAACAATTTTACAAAAGGATGCGCATGCACACTGAAGTAAGAGGATTTGGTAATAGAATGATTTGGTAAATAAATAAACGCTTAATTATTCCAGATACCAACCAAAGTCATCTCTCGTGAGATACCAATCAAACTTTTGCTGTTACTCGACTTATTCGACTTCAGCGGTTAAATGTACAACTACAAATTCACGAATACGTTATGACTTATTTAAGTATTTCAAATGTAGCCAAGCCCGAGTAACTACTTGTGACTGAGCATCACTTTTTACACAACCATAGAACTCTTTCTCGTAAATCCCTGAAAAGTTATTACGCTTTTAATTTCTTCACAAACTATAAAAATTCCTTATTTCATCAAAATCACTCAGCTTATAGACCAGCATGATGTGAAACGGTGGCATGAGAACCTTATCACGGTCGATCAACGGCATTCGAAAGACATTTTTATTTCCTGCCTGCATTCTGTTTCTGATTGGCCAACTTATGCAGTGTTGCTTACTAACTTTAACGTCCCACTCGTCCAAAAACACCATCTAAACTCGTGATAGCGTATTCCTTCAAGAAGTAGCAACATGGTTTCATATGTTTCTTTAAAGTGGATAGAATATCCAACAGGGACTGATGCATACTTGTTTCCTTTGGGTAATAACACTGTTTTCAAACACGTTTTGGATGAATCAGTGAAAAATAGCCAGGCTTCAATGTGGTGTTCCATACCAAGACTTGACAGTAGATCAACGTCCGAACAGAAGCAAATAGTGTCAATCAGTGTAAAGAACTGTAGAAGTTCCTTGTGTCTGAAGCTAAAATGTGCAGTAGTTGCACCAGGTACAAGATAATTAAATTTTTTAAGAGGTAAACCGAGCAGTTCAGCTTGACCTTTTGTTTGGGGTAGGTTCCGTATGAAATCAGAAAGATTAGCATTGTTCATTAAATGAATACTTTCTCCGGAATGGTTGTAAGGGTAGGAAACGTTGCTGGAAAATGAAACAAAGTACTTTCTTCTGGCGTTTTTTGATCAACGTTATATTCTGAAAGTGCAATAGGTGTTGGGCATCTTTTAGGATGATGTTGATTTTGTTCAGAAACAGAGGGAATTTGTGGATGCATTACAGATGAATAAGTTTTGTAACCAAAGCGACTGAAATTTGTTCAACAAAAATAACAGTCTGTGGTGTGGTTACTTGACACACGCCATATCATAGGAACTCCGAATGCCATGCGTATGTTCTTCGTCTTCCTTATCCAATCGCGTAAGTTGCCTGCACATGTAGAACAGATGAACTGAGGTGCCCAGGATTTCCCAGTATCCATCTTTGAATAAAATAAAATTTTTCAAACGCTTTCTTCAGAAATGATGTTAGAGTCTTCCGACGGGATTTGTTCGTTAGATAGCCGCACACATGACAAAACAGATCTGGGGAATTTTGGCGACCTCTGGACGACATAATCATAATTTCGCATTAACTAAGAATAGAAAAGAAACAAATGAAAGATTAGTAATTGTCGTGTAGCTGTTTCAACACGACATGAGGTTTATTTAGCAGAACCTGTAACTTCAGTTCGCCTAGCCAAATACCAGGCAGAAGGATAGCGAAACGCACAGCTTAGTTCCTAATCTTGTACTGACTCAAAAGGGACAGACATTCCTTAAGACTAGAGTGCCCCCGGAAGTTAAACAAAGCCCTTCCGGTAAATGCACAGCAAGGCGGCTTCCGTCGGTTGCGTTTATGACACTTCCACCGGTGACCGCGATATCCCAAACCAAGTGTGATGAGGACATCCGGCACCGAGGCCTATATTGAGATACTACAGTAGTATTACATCTTATATGCTTGATCTCATAATTTTAGGTATAACTATTTTCACAGATTACGATAATGTTGTAAGACGTCGCGTGAAAAACACTGAAAACAGCGAGGGAGGACAAAGAGGCAGTGGGGGTGTAAAAATATATTAAGAATATGAATGTGTAAATTTGTTTTTGTAAATGTTTCAAAACCTGATGAGGCAGAGCAAAACAATTTTCAGATGTGAAATCTGTATAAAAAAATACGGAAGAAAAGTTAACACAACGACAGAACTCTGTAGCTTGTTTATCATTGTTATTAGCAAGGCGGCTAGAGTCGTAATTAGACAGCAGTACTGCATGCAAACGTAGGAACCAATCGTATGTTGATGAACCTCTTAGGTTCTCAATGTTACAGCTGGAGTCTCTCTTCGTTTCAAGATGAATCGATATTTCTCTTATCTTCAAAGTACAGACATAATTTTATTTGAAAAAAAAACATCTAGCGAAACTGCATTGTTGCCATATGTTGTTTGCTAAAATATAACGGTTCAAACTTGAACTACTATAGGAGATTTTGACTCAAAAAGCTACCAGAAGCCAAATAAAGAGAAGAACGTTTGTTGAGGTAAAATCGTTTAAAATGCAGTCTCTTGCCATATACCTGTTCTTCTATCTGCTGTGTAAACTTGCTTGCTTTGTGAAATTCGAACCAACATTTGCCGCTAAGAACAAGGTAGGAACATGAAATCATTCCGATATACAAGTCATGTAAGAGACCTTTAAACAGATTAAAATTCAATGCTTT
Source organism: Morinoia aosen (assembly GCA_030386875.1). Taxonomy (NCBI): domain Eukaryota; kingdom Metazoa; phylum Arthropoda; class Malacostraca; order Amphipoda; family Talitridae; genus Morinoia; species Morinoia aosen. Next base: position 97,606,897 of record CM059567.1, on the reverse strand, counting down.
TCTTTCTGATAAACTTTGAGTGTCTTCAGGTGAGTAGAGCAAAATGGTTCATGGAAGCAATGGACATAACTGCTTATGTGGTACATGGATTGCATTTAGATGTCAGAGTTCCTTACTATCACGCAGAATAAATTCCCCGTCATTTTACAGCTCAAGTTAATTGAACTTTTTTTCCTCAAATCCCCCGGAAGCAAAAACTATGAATTATTATTTCGCAGTGTTTATGCGATATTGATTTTGAAACGGTATAACTTGCATTGCAGTAAAATACTCAGATTTGTGCTGTATTTAATTTGAAAATCCCGGCAATTTTTTACTGTGTGTGAACTGAGAATTTTCGCAGTTTCTGCTGGGCAATGTAATGTAAAATAAAAACTGTTAACTCGGTATGAGTTGACTTACCAACCGAATTATCCAGGTCTAACGTTAATTGAGGCAATCAAGGAAACGCAATGATGTGCCACCTAAATCAAGTTCATTTCACTAGCTTCTTTAATAGGTTTATTGGTTGATCCTTCAAGATATAACTGTAACACGTTTTGTGTCTTTTTTGAATAATTTAGCACTGAAAAGAAGATTCGTTGAATAATTGAGCTCGACAACTTGAGGACCTACACATGCATTTAGCCACGTCACAACGTCCTATAGAGGAGTTTACAACTAAATTTATGTTCTCTATATCACACATTCTCATTGCAAAACTCGTCTCCATCATCGAAACAAAATTCCTACAAAATTTTTTGATGTTTTAATTTAACATCGAAGCTAAAATTTGCGCAAAAAAAGAACTTAAACGAGCGTCGTCGGCATTGTTTCAGCAGGCAAACAAGAATTTGAACAGGTGCGATTTTCATATTAGGAATTTCGTTTTTTGTATGGAGAGCATTTTATATTTTAAAAGGCATTGCATTCACCATGCCTCTTCCTCCGGGGTGCCAGCTCTGGTTCAGCAACTGAAGAAGGTGCTGATACACTCATTTGACCATCATCTTTTGGCGATGAAATAATAGCAATGAATCTTTTGTTTATTAAATTCTAAACTCATTTTGAACATAGATGAACATGAGCGTAAGTTGTAGGCTCATTCATTTGATATTTGTTATGAACATGATGCAGTAGAAATGAGCATACAGTATCCAATTGAAGGGTTGTTAGTTTGATGCTCGACAAAGCCAGCCCGTTGTTTCTTCCTGTAGCAAAAAATTAGAACATGCCATACTTACCCACTCGACCCAAATGTTAAAATAGGCAGCAGCTCGACCATGATTGAGCGTCGCTGCTCCTTGGTGTTAGTTAAGTGGTATTTGAAACTAATGGACAAGATCATCTTCGAACGAGCGCCAATCATCTAACACCTACTCTTAGTAATTAATATCAAGAAATTAATTAAGCGAAATGGGGTAATTAAGCCATACCAAAGAGGCGGTTATCGGTCCGAGATAAAATTCAGAGATGGAAGTAAAGAAGAATAAGAAAATAAAGGAGTCATTCGATTCATTTGCAGCTTCAGTCTCTAGTTATAAAACTAATTTGGAAAACTTCGGTCATCTGACCGTTATTCATGCCGTTATTTTGGAACTGAAATGGTTCAATACAAGTGCCGGTTCGCTGGATCTTGTTGGGCATACCATTCAACTACAAAACACAAGCGTTGTGAAAAATCCGTTAATTTTGACTTAACGCTGGCTTGAATGGGCCGAGAGATTATGTTAAAGGGTTGAAGGTTCCCTTTCTCATAAGTCTTTAGAGGCTCAAGAGAATATTTCCTATTTTGTAAGCGGATCCTATATTCCTAAGCTATCACTGATTTTAAAAATTTGCTAACTCTTTGTCGAAAAATACTGGGCTGTGAATCGATAGGAAACGGCAAAAAGGTATGCTTCAATAAATGTGCATGAACGTTTCTAGGGTTGAAATCAAGTTATTTGGAACAAGCTGTCCCTCCCCTGGCGTAGTTTACCTTTACTATGTTATAAATATCATTTCTATTGCTTTCACGAGGCATTAAACAGCAGCTGTTGAGATCAGTTACGAGTTTGACTCAAGTTAAGGTCGGTGGGACTTCAGTAATAGCCATTCCTTGCTAAGTTGCTGAAGTGGCTCTAAATTTCGCAAAGTTTCACTCATTAGTTCATTTTTCCCTTAGAAGTTCTATTGCAATGGCAGGCTGTGGAGCTGGACGACGCCGTTCCTGCGAGTGTTGTTTGCTCCAGTGCCCGCGAATGTACGAGTAGAGCCGTGGGTTGTAAGCAGGGGATCTGTCATGCTATAGTGAGCTGTTTGCAGCTCTGCCCCGACTTGTTGAACTGCGTGCTCAATAAATACAGCCGAACTTTCAGAAATTTCGCACATCTGTTTAATTTGACTTCATTGCGTTGACGTCGTAAACTGATCAGAGTTTTATAGGAGTCGAAAGTTAGAGTGTTGGTCGAGCGACGTGAGAGGTACTTTATTTGGGGCAGCATGGCCGCCAAGCGTTGCTCTATTGTGTTCCTTATTAGGTTGTGATACTCCACCGCTAAGGTCACAGTTATAATAGATCTTTTGGGGTGATTTTTCATCTCACGGCAGTGTCGTATCGTATGTTGGAGTCTATATTTTTCAGATCGAAATTATGTTCTTTTAGGGATCATTTCAACAACATATTCGAAATCCACTGCCACTAGCCTCTAATGAGACAAACTATATTGATATAATTTCATATTTAATTTATTCAATAAAGTGTCTGAATGATTCACTTCGGTCATCGGGAACGAACAATAATATTAACTTCTGTAAGGATGTGTCGAGGGCATCACATCAGTAAAGCCGTATTTTCAAAGCAACCATTTATACGTGTATGTTCAGTATTGCTAGTATCATGAACTGATTTTGTATCATTTTTTCCACTCAACACTCTAATTTTTCTTATTTACAAAGGGAGTTGAAAGAAGAAATATGACTTATTTCACTATCGAAAGCTAACTAATCACAGATTTGTTGAGAGAGAAGCTGGTCATACATGGAGGTAATAAGTAAACTTATCTTACGAGTCCTTCTGGGCGTTGGTGATGCTTAAGGGTGATGGCTGATCAGATTTTGAATTTAAGTTAATGGGTATAGTGGAGCAAGGCTGATCTTCTGATCATTTACAATGATTCACAACTCTTGCATTCATTTAACAGTCAATTCAAAGTAAAGCGAGTTCATCGCCGAAGGCGACGAACCCTAAGAAAGGAGTTAGTGTGCTCTCGCTTAGTCTTTAATTTCGATAATGTCCCAAAATAATCTGCATTCAAGGCCCTTTCAAGGCCTGAAGGCGTGTTATGAAAAAACACGTTATGAAATTGGGTAGCAGTTAATTGATGTAAAGCCCACAATCTTAATTGGACATTGAGAAACTAAATCCTTCATTTAATCTTTATTAAACGATTAAAATCCCACGTAGTTAAAAAAAAAAATATTTACTTCGAAGTAATTATCGACATGAAACTCTCACAGCGAAGTCGTGGTGACTACGTGTGGCAGCTGCCAGGGCGAGGCATTCAAACGAGGCCTGCTGGCGTTTTAATGGCGTGGGCTGCGACGGTTATATATATTATTATTGTTCTTAGTAGATTGTCCAGAAAATGTAATATTGCACAAATGCTGGATATTTCCACGAAAACATATATTTTACGGGATGGTGAATTTTAGTTCCCCTGGAGGCACTTTAAGGAAATGTTGGTCAGACGCACTCCTCCCTCGCAGCGCTGCACTTATCGGATGCGATTTAGGAAACTGTGTGAAACACAAGATTGCTTTCGGTTTAGTGACTGTCTCGTCTGATGCAGCATGCACACTACACAATGCTCCCGTTGAACTGGCTAAAGTGCAAAGGTGAGCATGGCCGCCACACGCTGCCTGCAATGAAGTGACTGCCTAGATCAGTAACAGATATTACCACCACACCTTGCCCTCAGTTACCAGCTTTTTCAGGTGATGGATGGGCACCACCCGCTGTACAACAGAAACTATCAGCTTTGAGATTGAGTGCTGTCCAATAATTAGTTTCATTTTAATTTCCCACTGACTCTGTCAATGTTTTCCACTTCTGTATACATGAGAGCGAATATGAAAAAATAGATTTAGAAATTATTTATTTCTTCACTAAAGCCACGTAAGAAAAGCATAATTGGTAACAAAATAACGACATGATGCAATTCATTGCGATAACATAAAGCGCAATGCTTTATGTTATCGTAATTTTGATGCTCTTTGCTCATCTGATACGGAACTTGCGTCAGTACTAAGTCGCGAAAAAATCAGTAATGTTTGTTATATTTCAGTATAAACCAGAGTTGTATATTCATTTTTCATTAAGTCAACAGCAGTCGGTTGACAGACGGGTGAGACCCTCTGTACATATGTACAGTCAATGAAAGTTTTTTAATTCGAAAATGTTCACCTGACAAGTGCAGTAAATAAAGACGACAGATTCATTCAGCTCAGTTACAAGGGCCGACCTCCACTGTGGTACCGAGTCATACGCGGACGTTTTATTTGGATAGATAGCTACAGTTGTGCTCTTTTGTTTGGTCTCGTCGTACATGTTCGCCTCAATTAAGAGACAACTCATACAAAGTTTCTCACAACCAAGCAATACATTTTTTACAGCGTGCAAATTTTTTTTTGTAACTTCGTTATTTAAACTCGTGACATTTCACTTCTACTACTTAATTCAGTCAGACAATTCCCATTTTTCATTTCCCTCGACAAATCTAGAACGAACTCTTAGGCAGTTTCACTCGACGAAAATTTCTCTCTAAATTAGGCAATTTGAGTGAGACAAAATACACATTGGTCACAGCATTAGGAAAGGCAAGAAATTCATGACTCAAGAGCTCTTTCTTTGCAAATCAAATTTCATTTAAATTAACATTTGGTAAAATTTTATGAGTACTAGCAGAGCCCCGAGCTGTGCTGTAGCTTTAATTCGTTTCTTGACAAATATATTCTAGTCTTATCGCTAGACTCGCTAAAATGGGGATCTATTCAAATACAAAAGCAAAGTTTCTCTTGTTATTTATTGGAATAAGGATCTCCATAAGGCATTTAGACGATGATATTGATTTATAACATCAAATGAAATTGTCATTTAACTTTAATTCAGTATTATGATAGAGCCTTGTTGCAAGACATCCAACTTAGATAAAAAAAATACATGTCCATGCCATCACCGTAGCTACTAACGCCCCATGGTGATGAATTTCAAATGTTATTAATATTATTATCATTTTTATCACCATTTTAGCTAGCTTAAGATTCCCGAGCCACAGCAAAGGCCACCTCAAGTAAAGAAAAAGAAGGGATCATCTATAGTATGGACTGTCGAAAGCAGGGAAACTACGCACAAGGTGTGTTCTCACCTTTAAGTGAATAAATCAATCCACAAAATCTAACTATGAGAGCTCGAGGTAGAATCTTTGACAGATACACTGCTTCAAGAGTAAATTTAGGTATTGCTCCAAAACGTACTTAAGTAAACAATACGTAAGGTTGAGAGCAGCTTTCCTTGTCCGAAAGCAAAAACCCGGGTAAATCTTCAATGTAATCCAAAATTCGATGTTCACCTGCTTGACAAGGACTTTCGACATTATTTTAGAACACCCATTAAGTGTAGTTTCATTTTTTTGTAACTTCATTTACGTGGAAATGAGAGCCAAGGAGTGCTATTTTCCATGTTGTTTTGAAATTTCAACAAATCTGCCTCGTAGTTGCTTCGTAGATTTCGAGGTAGAAGGCGATTTTTACCCAGTATTTGTGATGGTGTAACAGTGGTCATCAGGTTGGAGTGTTTGAGCTTTGAAGTTAATCGTAGTTTTAAAAAGACAAGAATTGTAGAAAACTGAATAATTAAAAAAAAGTGTATATTTGACCCATCAGCGTAGAAATATAGATTGCACAATAAGTTTGAAAGGAAAAAAAACGTCCAAGGTCAAGGGACTCTAAAAATAAAAATTAATAGCTTCTTTTCATCATAAAGCAGTGTCTCAAAATAAAATCATAATTCAGATTTGAAAAGATACGAATTCAAATGTTTTTTGAGTACTAGTTTCGTTTTAAAAGTTACCAGGAATTCTAAAATTTTTTGGTAAATAGCATTATGTAAGCACTTGAGTATTTGAAATTGTGGTGTATCATGGGATAGATTATGGGAATAATTCACCTACTAAACCACATTTGAGAGTCGGGGGAGGGGAGGTTGAATGGGCTTTCATTCCAACACTTATACAACTACATACGCTCGCTACTCTATAGCAGAAAAAGTGCTCGCACGTGTCGTCCGCATATATCACGCAAAGATAGTTTGTAGACTAGAGAAGATTGCGTACGAGGGGCAAGCCCTTAGTTGTTAGTCAAAGGGTTCAGCACTGAATCTGTTTGCAACACGATATGAAATACAGGACAAAAAATAAATCGTGAAGGAAGCCTAATTAATTAAAATACACGTAGATATCGTAGGATGTATGTATACATGCCAATAGAAAAAAATTTAGACCCTATGGTTGTAAAGTGGGGAACAATGGCCGTTATTCCTGAAGAATTGTTAAGCCACCAAGTATAACATCGATTAAAATATATAGTTACTAAACGATATTAAAATGATCCTAGTTTTACATTTCACAGTCAGTCGTAAAACTTTTGCTAGCATGGCTGCAGGTTTCCACATCGAAGAAACTATAAAGAGCTAACTGATGTTAGGCGAGTTGAGAATTTTTTCTATTTCTATTAAACCTATTTCTTAGAAAAGAAAACATTTATATTAACGATTCTTCTGAACTATTTCGTTTACAAAATGACGCCCCTTTGTTCCTCCAGCACCTAAACACCCAGCCCCTACCTTCAATTTCACGTAAGACTGTGAAATTAACACTAAACACTACGCTGCCGTTCTTTGACAATATAGTTTTCAGAAATGTTAATAATTTGGTAATCCTGTTTTCGAAAGAAATTACTTCTTGGCTTAAGCACGAGCATTTTAAGTCTCAGCAATTTTCGTTGTAAGGTTAACGGTATAAAAACGGAGCTTCCATGTTCATGTGTTTTTTTTCAAATTGTAACCTTCTAATCTCAGAATTTATTTCTTAAGAAGTCTTTAAAATCTACAGTTTTTCCTCACTTTTTAATCAAATAGTCAAAAAGTCTTCATGTGATAAATTCGGGTCTTGTTCCTAAGTTCATCTGGCACCAACGTCAAACAAAATCTACACTCCAAACATCACTTACGTACTTACTTCGACAATATTCTACCAAAATTAATAAAACATTTAGATCGAATTTGTATGCAATAAACTTTTTAATATACTGGTCATACATCGTGGGTTCCTCTAACTATGACAATAAGGTTCCTCTTTTAATGTAATATTTTCTCGTATACAAATATGATATATGATGTACGTATATGATGTACAGAGCGCATACGGCACGTAATATTGGAGCTAGAATTACTGAGCATTAAAGTCTAATTATTGTAACAAGGGTTTTATGGTACTTGGAAAGGGATCACTACCGATTCCCTCCTCCCTCCCCTCACCACATTCAGCTGTAAGACAGCATGCATGATCTGGCGATCTGTCACTTGATGCTAGTCTATTTGAAATCGTCAATTCAAATTCAGTGAATTAGACCAAAACATTTTCAAATGTTAGGTTGCTTTCAAAAACAAACCAATGCTCAACAACCAGTTGATCTCGTATCATTTCAACCATGTCCTACGCTGCTGCTTTTAGTTGTTACTGCATGGTTCTTTTTCTTTTGTTGAGAATTTTGGAGTTCTGAGACTTGAAAGAAGTTTATTTTGTTTCAAAATGTGAGGCGTAATCCATTTTTAGGCACCGTAAATGGGCGTAATCACGAAATGTTTGTTTATAAGACAACGATTCTGCTTTAAGCAATTTTTCCTTTTTTCAAAACTTTATAAATAAATTCATTGTCCTTCAGGAGTACTCATTAGTGAAACACACTGGAAAATTTAAAAATTCAATCTAATTTTCAACAATAATTATTCATTGATTAATATTAAGAATTTTCAACATATTATGATAGTGATAACGACAAAATATTTATCTCAAAACGATATCAAAGCTTCAAGTTTCGAAATGTCTTCATAATAAATAGTTCAACCGAATGTTGGTTGTTCCAGAGTGAGTTTTTATTGTTTTTTCATGTTATCAATCATGCCCACACCATCGCAACAGCATATTGCATTGGGTACATTTGTCGTGTGTTTTCAATATCTTTTTTTTCGGCCCGGCTTAAACAACTCTGAGAGGGTTGGAGGATTACAGAGCGAGTTATTGGAACTGGCTCCATGATTTTATTCTGTTCTCATTGGAAATTCCTACACATGCGCTGGACTAAAGTAAAATTTATTGCCAGGAAAAGTTTTCACCCTGAAAACACGAGGGTTCCTCGACTTTTAAATCACAGATCGGATTAGGTGCTGCGTGAGGACGTCCTCTGAGAGCCGTCGCATCAGTGACCGCTGAGAGATCAACTCCAGCAGCGTCACCTCTGCAGCTGTCTTGGCTCCGTTCCTGGTGATGCTTCTTCTGCTCTTTGTTTCAGGTAGCCACGTGGATAAGTAAGTGGACAGTGCTCGGTGTGTTCACTAACGAATGGCTTCGAGTCAACCAAAGAGTATATAAATCTATATTTATATTTTTCCTGACACTCTATCAAGACGCGGAAGATCCAATTTTACTACTGAGTCTATTGAAGATGGTAGAAAGTACCGGTGAGTAATTAGATATGTTTGATCATTATTAAAAAAAGTTGAATGTGGTAGACACGTCACCGATAGCTTGTAATAAAAGATTAATGTGATGCATCCTTTTTAATTTAAATGAGAATAAATTTTGAAGGTAGCTTGGCTAGAGCAGCAGATTCACTGGCTACCACTCACGGGCGCTCGGTGAATTTGCTCCTTTTACTTTTCATTTGATGACACGAACACTGAGTAGCGATATCGGTGGAACATCGTGGTTCGAAATTTCACCTTTTCTCTGGAAGCTTGTATAATCTTCTTCAAAATAAAAATCTCAATGTGATTGCTCAGGGTTGAGGAAAAGCAGCTTAGAAATTAAAACTTAGAGTAAAACTTAAACTTATTATTCATTTCACCGCACACACATCAAGCATGCAAATAAACAGAGTGTACTAAAATTGAATAACTCTAAGCATAAGGCTAGAAACTCTGTAATAATGTCTCTTTAATAATTTCCCCGATAATGCCTCGTTAATGAGTCCCAGGGATTTTTCACTTAAACCCAAGCAAATATTACCGCTGGAGCAGAACTCAATCAATTACCGCTGCATTTAAGTGGCTGGCGGCGTCTGCACGGCGCATTAATATCCATTTCTGAGCAGGCGCAGACGGAGCCGCCGAGCGCAATAGGCACGGCGCTCTACTCAGCGCTGGACACGCGGCGCATCCCGCCCACAGCGCGCTAGCTCGACCCGGGGCTGGGGGAGAGGCTTGGTGGTGAGGGCGCGGTGTATCTTCATTTAGAAGCAAGGGAAAGGTGTTTGAATGAAAATTTTAAGTGAAGCAATTGAACTCTAAAGCCATACGTATGGACGTACATACGTAGCTTCGTATGATGCACATAAGTGTGAACACGTGTTTGCGCTAACTTACGTGCATACAAACTATTATCGCTTTTAGGAATTATTTTTAGATCCACGCAGATATTCGAACTTTAACCTTCACAGGCTCTCCTCCGTCCTCTACGCAAAAAAAAATATTATGACACGCAAACAATTTAATTTTTGTTTCAACAGACCAATAGAGTTTACGAAAACTCACTTATTTAGTTTAATATTCTTTTGATAATTTCAAACAACTTGCAACATTCTTCCTCCTAAAAAGGTGAGTTTTGCATAGCTTCAATGTCTGTAGTTCAAGGAGAATTTTTCTGCAGATTATTTTGTCCTACATTGCTCCCATGGCTTTAGCTATCGGCCCATTGGAAGTCGTTTACTACACTGACAAATGAGTCCGATGCGACCATCTCGAGTAGAGTCACATTATAGTTCAATTTCACATCACGAATCCATTCTGTAATCTCCTGTACCACAAAATACCTGTTTTATGTTTAGTGTAAACTTCCAATAACCTTTTTTTTAATTACTGGAATCCTTCAGAACCATCGGTCATTTCTTTAACAAAATTCCTAATATGGCCAAGTTTAATACCAGGGAATGGAAGATAAATCTTCTTTAGATGAACAAAAGGCATGTGTTGCGCGTTGTATACACCAAGTGCGTGTTCTTCCGTTCCAAGAAACTTTTTGAAAGCGTAATGATTCCTACATCGAAAATGTATATTCTCTGTATATCTTAACTGTTGTTCAATTGAGAAATCACTTATAGGTCAACGGAGATATTTAAATTATGATGAATGTAATGAACTTGTTACCGAAAAATCATTGGGTCTCAAGTCTTAATTATCTCAACAACACGTGCGACAGGAATCGAAGATTTTTTGTTTGCATTGTGTAGCAACACAGCGATGAGGTACGTAGTGCTTGCATCGATGAATGGCCTCAATTCAATAGGTAAATGCTGCTCGTTTCCTAGAATGCTCGTTTCCTAGCTGATTCATGGGGCCATTTACATCAATACAGAAGCAAGAACCATCTTCTTTTTTACAGAAAGCCACTAAAGCGTCATGACACTGGCGAGAAGTTGATATTTCTGCGCCCTGTAGAATATTCCATTGTTGTAATCTGGAGCCTAACAGTTCTGCACTCTCTTTTGACGATGAGAAATCCGTTGCCAAATCATTCATTCTCTTTTGATATATCAATTGGGTTCACTTTCATCAGGCTTCTCCTCATACATTTCATTATCATTGTTATCTTCATTTCAAGATGAATCATTTCCTGTAACTGCACTAGTTGACGATGGGATGTTATTGGCATCTCTATTTTATGAAGGACTGGTTTTCTGGGGGGACTCACAATCTAGAGGTATAATTTTGGCCTTTGTTCTAATTTGAGAATCTCTTAATATGTATGTCATCAAAAAGTGGCAATCACAAACAGGTGTTGCTGACCTTGGCAACACCATTGTCGGAGCAGAAAATATAATCTTCTGTTCGCTATTTAACCACTGTTAAACCCAAAAGCACACGATGCAAGATTTGTGAGAAGACTGGGTTTTATATTTTGGTTGACAACTTTGTCAGAAAACTATAATTTTTAGCAGGTTTTACTCTTTTGGTTCAACTTCCCCAGGTTATTCGAAGTATACCTTGCACAAGTATAAAAAAAAAGAGTCGTAGGGGGTATGCAAAAATCCTTGCCGATTCATGTTTTTGATATTGTTAGCAAATATCGCATTACATCCTTTCGGTTACATTTAAATTGAGAGATTGATTTAAAATGCAAGCAATCACTGCATGAAATACCTGTTCAACTCAATTATATAACCTATACTATTTTGGTTAAATCTGATTACCGGAATCTCTCCAAATTTACCGCCAAAGAAAAAACGGTTTAACATGAGAAATAGAGTGGTGAAAAATCGTTATTTCCATTTGAATCGTAAAATAATGGGAGAGTCCAAGAAACATGTATTGTCTGAAACCGTAATCACGATCCTGAGTCGAACAGGAAACGGTTAAATGCGAGGAATAAAAACGGTTAAGAGTCCTGGTCTCTCCATGATCACCTTGCAGAAACGGTCGAACACGAGGACGTGAAACGGTGAAGCACGATAATTCAAAGTGCATAAAAACGGCCCAACCGAAAAAACCAAAGTGGGTATTAGCTTATGCATGTCCGCGATGCAACAACCATGCAAGCTCGAGATGAGGTGGCTTCATGCTCAAGTGTGCTGCAGATTTAGTTGGTGCCATAGATAAGGTGTAACTGCAACTTCATTAAAGTTGTAAAAAGTTACATTCTGCAGTGCATCACTGACTATTGGATACAAGAATATATTCCATTCCTGTATTACATTTGCTAAACAGTTCGGAACCCAATTGAAATTCTGAGCCTTTTACAGATCGTTTTCAGGCAGTTATAAGCCAAGAGTTTAGTCGTTTTCGAGCAGTAAATTAGCCTTTTTCGGAGCAAATGTCTAGTATTTTTAGCCCATTTAAACGGCTATTTCTGGGCATCGAAACGGCTAATGCAACGGCCATTTTGGGCTTCTCTACTACTTGAACGAGGCTATTCACGACCATTTTTGGCTTTTCCATTGCTTGGTCGAGTCTCGTCCTGGCCTTTTTGGGCTTCCTTACTGCTTGATCAAGGCTAATACCGGCCCTTTTGGGCTTCCTTATGCCCGGCCTTAAAAACAAAAAGACATATGGAATCAAAAGTCCCAAATTGAAACATTATACCAATAAAAATTAAAATTTTTATTTAATAACGAAATAAATATGAAAATTACTAAGACTTGATTTACAACAGTGGCATAATGGAGCAGATCAGATCGCTCCAACATCAGATTTTCTATACGATATAAAGAGTTTGTAAGGCCGGGTGTTATACGGGCACGTATATCTGTATTCGGTACCGTGTCTATAAAAGCCGTGATTGTCGAGGCTTAGTTGCTCATTCTTAGTCTGCTCTCCCTGCTGACAACATCTGACAATAAATCCACCCAAGCCTACCACCGGAGTTTCCATCTACCTGCGTAGGCTGCACATTTTGGTGGCACAGTCTGTGGTTACCTGAACTCACATTCGCATAAGTGTTAAAGTGAATATCAAGTGTCCAGTACAGACATTTTCGAAGTATTAAATCCCGATTTGTACCGGCGGGAACAATCAACTCTGGCAGCCGCAGGAAACAACGATCGTTTTCGGAATAAGTGTACCGAAAGAAGTATTACAAGAAGCCTACTGCCAATTTACAGTGTTCCTGAACCTCGATTCCCCGTTGCGTACACGTATTTTGGTGTATGAAGCCGGAGACGATATCGAGCAGGTGTTCGAGGTGAAAATCGCTGCTTTCTCAGCGAATATCCAGTGAAGAAACAATTTTCTACATCTGCAAGTGATACATCAGTGGAGTGACAACAACAATTTAAATTGTGTGGAGATAAATTGCTACGATTGCATCAATAACAGTACCAGGGTAATTTGTGTCAAAAACAGTACGAGGGTAAATTGCATCATTAACTGTACCAGTGAAGTGACACGTACTTTCATTTTAAAAGTGTAAATTCTTCAACGTGGTGCACAGTATCAACGCAGTATCATCTTGCTGTACCAGCCGACATCATTGTCTGCACCTCATCACAGCATTGCCCCCCATCATTGCCTGCAAACGACGTGAGCAGCCGTTGTCATCTTTGTTCTCAGATAAGTCTTTCTGAAAAGAATTATTTTTCTGTTTCTAGATGCAAGTGAGCTCGGTCTCAAGCAGCTTATTTTTTGTCGCACTTCCTGCCGCGGAATTCTTTTTGCCGTGCCCATTTCCCGTATAGCTCCGCAATCTGTAGGCATCAGTCTCAGTCTGTGCATTGTGAGAGACACAGCTGTGTCCGACGAATCTGGAATTAGCAGATTACCAACTATTTACCTTCAATTATCGTCGTAAGTTTCAGATTTTTTATAATAGAATAGGAGTGTTAGTGGAAGTGTCTGAAACACTTTGAAGTTAATTTTTGAAGCTTTACATTGATATAAATTCACGTTCTTTTGCTGTGAAGCAGCGATATTTTTTTAACGCCTTGTCGAGAGCTTTATCGTGAGCTGAAGCAGTCACGTGTGCACTGTGTGATATTATTGACCAGTCACAAGTCTTATTGTGGTGCTAAAAATTTTAATTCTCAGGATTAGTGACGCTATTTCTTGTTTTTCATTGAGAGTATTGGTGATAAGGTACTGATTTTATTGCTGTGGTTCTTTAACGTGTGTAATTAATTAATTTTTGTGTGTTCTAAGTGCTTTTACGCTGTTTATTATCATTCTCGGAGTACGATATTAATTTTTGATTGAATTTTAATTGAATTCTGGTATTGAATTGTTGACTTTTAGTGATATAGGGGAATTTTTGGTTTGATGATTAGGAAATCGAATACATGTCCGATTCTTTTGACAGTGATGAGGAAGTAGTTCGAACAGAGGCTACGGTAACTAAATTCGTACGTATTTCTAAACCTAGAGTAACTAGTGTGACCCAAGTACCGACCATGACGACCCCAACCCCAGCAGGGCCTAGCTCTAGTGTTCCTGGTAATGTTAACACGACACAACTTGCTCGTGATATTGCTGCTAACATGAATGTCCCAAATGTCGGAACGATCATGACGAATGCGGAGCTTCCTACGTTCCGAGGTAGACGTAGACAGAATGAGTCGGAGTTTCTCGAAAATAAGAGTTTTCATACTCATATACAGAACCTCAAGGCATACATGACTTTGTTGCCTGATGCCACTAGTGACGAGCGTCGTAAGGAATTTTTGGTACGTTCGGCTAACAAGAACGTAGAAGATTTTAATAGCGTTGTTACGAAACTCGTCAATGCCGATCTCAATTATTCCTTTGATCAAGTAGTTAAAATTCTAGAGGACATTTATGTTTCGCGTGGAGAGAAAAGTATTCATGCATTGGCTTGCGACCTAAACGAGTTGCAATTAGTTAAAAATAATGCACTCGCTGCGCAGATTGTAAATGCCTTCTCGAAAATAAGAAAGCTAACCGAGAGTATTCTTACTTCAAACTCGCTAGGGTGGCAGCGCCACGCGTACTTTCAGAACTGCACGAATCAGGCTGAGTTAAAAAAATTTGTAGGCGACAGCATGTCGTACAGTCTGGCTTTATCAACCTTAGGTCCGCTTCTTGATGAGTCGTTCGCTAGGAAAATTTTTGAAACACAATTTTCCACTGCGGAGGAATTGTTAGCTAGGTTAATTTCAGCTGTGCGCAGCCAATCCGAGACAAAAAAGATCCTTGCGCAAAAAGTTCCGGTCAGACACGAAAGTGAAGTTTACGTAGGTGAGGTAAACAGTGAATTGGAAGAAGTTTTTGAAGAGCCAGATCACAATGAAGTGTTCTACGGTAGTGTAGGTGGTTACCGGAGGAGTTATCGACCAGGAATGAGGAGGATTGTTCCTAGACCTTGGCTAAGGAATCCACGAATTAGAGGTAGAGAGTTAAACAGTTATGTAGGAGATCGAAGTACCGGTTCCTTAGAATGCAACATGGTTAAGTCAGATAGCGGTAGTCCTGGCTTTGTAGGAAATTCTGTAGGAAGTTATGTAGGAAATTCAGGAGGAAATTCAGGAGGAAATTTAGGAAACCTTGAGTATAGAGCTCAGAGAGGACAATTTCCGAGAGGATGTTTCGCGTGCGGCGGAACTCATATTGTAAAAAACTGTAGAGCGTCAGGTGCGGAGATTAGAAGTTATAAAGCGTATCTACGCGGTAGCGGTAGTTCTAATCGTGGAAGGAGTGAAGTCCATTGGGCAGAGAGTGAATCAAGTAGTTTTTTAAACTAGATGAAGGAAGTAAGGGAGAGTTGAAACAGATTGAGCCCGAGGTATTTAGCGGTACCAACCTCGTTAAACTAGAGACCGTGGCAAAAATTCCAGATACCACCGAGATAACCAAATCGTATGTTGACCCCTTATTTCAGTGTAAAAATAGATATAATTTGTTGCAAGACGAAGAGCTTGAGAATGATCATTGTCAAAGCACGACTGTAGAGTCATATTTTGCTGTAAGCGTTGTAAAAAATATTAATAAAAATGCTGGGTTAGTATCATTCAAAGATGGCAACAAGCCAACCATTATTATCAAAAATAATGACCAGTATTTAAGTGCTTTGATCGACAGCGGGTCAGAGAAATGTCTTATCAGTTACAGACAGGTTAAAAATTTGAGCGAAGAAGTAAAGCCGAGTAATTTGAGAGTAAAAGGCATTAACGGGAAGAGTGATGTAAGCGGTGAGGTAGAGTTGTCAATTAAAATTCCCGGCACCAGTAAAGTAATTAAAACAAGTGCACTTATCGTCAAAGAAGCTAGGTTTAATTATGACCTGATACTGGGTCGAGATGTATTAAAAGATGCCGTTATTAACTTTAAAGATAAAGAACTTCTTTGGAATAATATTCCAATTCCTTTTCAAGATTTAAATATGGAACCTTTGTTAAGCAGAGAAATAGTAATGCGAAAAATAGTGAATAGTGACTGTCTATTGTCAGAGATTGCTGTTGCGAGAAAGAGCAAGAGGCAATTAAAAAATGATGACTGCAGGAAAAAGAGTCCAGCGACGGCTGAGGCACAGTCAACGAGTACGAAGCAATTAATCGTTCATTGCAATCAGGCTGAAGTACCTGGTAATTCACTTAATGTAGTTTATGGCTTCCTTAAGAAACCAGTTGCAGGAGAATACATGATTTTGAAAAGATGTCTTGATAACGGTGCTCTTATAGCAGACTCAATTGTTCAAATAAATGAAGACGGTGTGGTACCGGTTATGGTTTTAAATGCTAGTGAAGAGACAGTGTATCTCTCTGAGAATACTATGCTATGTAATGTGGAATTCATAAAGGCTAATGAGATTGGGAGCGAAGTATTTTTAACAAGTGTGGAAAAAGCGCTCAGAGATGCGAGTGATGTTGAAGTAAATTCTGTCGCGGGGTCAGATACGACGAAAGTTAAATCGACATGTGGTGGAAGGAATGCCATTGTTAATAGAAAACTTGCGTTGGATGCTGATACTCGTGGCAGAGTTGAAATTCTTGTTGATGACAAGGAGTTAGGTTTTAATGCAGAAGTAAATGTAGGTTTAATAAGTGGAGAAATCAATGCAGAAGTAAATGCAGGTTTAATAAGTGGAGAAAGTGGAGAAAAGGAGTTGAGACGTGAATTGACGAACAAAGACGTTTCATGTAATGAAGAAGACATTCAATTACCTTTGGTTAATTTGTTAAATAAATTTCGAGATGTAGTGACTTTAGAAGGAGAACAAATAGGTGTTACTAGTATTTTGAAGCATCAAATTCAGTTGAAGCCAGATGCTCCAGTACTAAATTTAGCTCCCTACCGCATACCTCACAAGTACCATGAAGAGGTAATGAGAATAACTAACGAGATGCTCGATCAGGGAATAATACAGGAGTCGTCCTCTGATTTTAATTTCCCTGTCATTGTAGTTAAAAAGAAATCGGGAGATTTACGTCCCGTAATTGATTTTCGTTCCTTGAATAAAGTATTAATTAAACACTCTTATCCAATTCCCCGCATTGACGATATTTTAGCGACTTTAGGAGGTAACGCGTGGTTCTCTAATCTTGATCTTCGCTCTGCATTCCATCAAATTGAATTAGAACAGGAGAGTAGAAAATACACGGCATTTACCGTAAATTACCGTAAATTTCATTTCTGCCGTGTACCATTCGGTCTTTCAACTTCTCCGGGAGTATTTCAAAGAGTAATGACCTCTGCTCTTACACCCATTTTGGGAAAACTTGCATTTGTATTCTTAGATGATATCTTGGTATTTTCAAAAGATAAAATTCAACATTTAACGGATATAGAAAGCGTTCTTCAGATGCTGCGATCCGGAAATTTATCATAGAAGCTTGAGAAATGCCATTTCTTTAAGACAGAGATCGAATATCTGGGCCATATCATCGCCGCAGATGGAATTAAATGTAAATATTCACAAAAATTACAAGACTGCAGAGCGCCGATCAATGTTAAGGAATTACAACAGTTTTTGGGTCTCGCGAACTATTTTCGAAATTTTTTACCCAACTTCGCAGAGGTAGCTTACCCTTTATACAACCTTTTGAGAAAAAATGTAGCTTATACTTGGACAGATAAGTGTCAAAAAAGCTTTGATTTCATGAAATCGTTGTTGACTTCCGACACAGTTCTGAGACATCCCGACTATACTAAAGACTTTCATGTTTTTACTGATGCTTCCAATTCAGGAATTGGTGCTGTTTTAATGCAAGCGGATGATTCAAGCGACAAAATTCTAAGACCTATAGCTTATTATAGTAAAATTTAAATTCGAGCTAGCGAAGATATTCTACTACCAAAAAAGAATTCTTCGCAATTCATTCAGCATTAAAATATTTCAAGTATTTAATAACTGGGTACCCCGTCCGGGTATACTCAGATCATAAACCTTTAGCGCCACTTTTTAATAAAAAACTTCCTGACGACACCAACATGGCGAGATGGTGCATAAATATACATTCATTTGACCCGGTGGTAAAGTATCTACCCGGTAAAGAAAACGTTGTAGCTGATTATTTAAGCAGATTACCTGTTAATAACGAGAAATTAAATCTTAAAGAACTAAATTCTTGTGAAAATTTGGAAGTCGCATTTGAATCAGAAGTTTGTGTTGTGGAGACTCGATCACGACACGGACGCACGACAGGAAACGAGGTGGTTGACCCGCCGCATAGCGACAATGCTGACGGTGCAGCAGACCCAGACGCACGACCCGCGTTGATAAATTATGTACCGACAGAGTCTGAGATATCTTGGACGATTAAGGAACTTATCGACGAGCAAAACAATGACGCATTTTGTATAGAAGTTAAGAATGCTTTATTGCATGACAGTATTTCGACTATTCCTGACTTGGAAAATTTTTTAATTCTGAATGATATTCTTTATCGACGTAGAGAGATTCATAATCGACCGAGTACAATACTCACAGCAGTTGTACCAAATTCCTTAATGAGTAAAGCTATTCTCGCCATACACAGTCTATACCACACAGACTACAAGCACACTTTGTTTAAATTTAAGTTAAAATATTTTAATCAGTTCGAGAAAACCATTGTGCGCAAATTTGTTCAACATTGCGACGTGTGTAAAATTATTAAAGCTAGACCATCAGTTCCAATTAAAATTTTGACAGCACCGATTGCTAAGGAACCGTTCGAAGTTGTTTCAATGGATCTTCTTGGTCCACTTAAAGTAACTGATAATGGGAATAAGTATATATTAGTTATCATTGATTTGTTATCACGCTTTTGTCGTTTATATGCAATCTCAAATCGAAATACGGAAACAGTGATTTCTTGTTTGAGCAATTGATTTTCACTTTTAGGTTTTCCGAAGACGCTCATATCAGATAATGCTCTTGAGTTTAAATCAGTGGCACTCAAACAGTTTGCAAAATTACATGCCATTGCAAAAAGGGAAGTTTTGGCTTACAGCCCACATTCTAATGCTATTGTGGAGCGCAACAACAAAAAAATTACGAATCTTTTGAAATTATATGTCAATACACTTGTTCATGCAGAGTGGGACCAGTTATTAGAAGTTGTAGAGAATGCTTTAAACAATTCTTTGAATTCTACGTTAGGCGAAACACCAAGCTTTGTAATGTTTAATCGCGATACGTGTGCCTACTACCAGTCAGAATCTTTCGATTCAGTCATTTACAGTTTTGATGAAGAATTCGATTTAGTGAATATTAGAGCTAGAGAAGCCGTTCGAACCGTGGAAAATATTAGAAATTTAATCATCAATAATACAACAGAAAGAAATCTCTACAGAAATCTCAAGCGGCGCAACAAAGACATAAACGTGAGCGATCGCGTGCTTTTAAAAAATCACGATAAGAAACATAAACTTCAGCTGACCTGGGTGGGTCCAGGAGTAGTCCAAAAAGTGAAACGTAATTACGCTGACATTAAAATTGGATCTAAAATTATTAGAAGTAATCTTAATCATTTGTTACCACTCAAACAGGTCAAATCTGTGAGTTAAAAAGACGAGTTCATTGGACTATATGACGTGCTAACTAATCGACGAGTAACGAATTACCCTTTTTATCGTTGTTTACTCCGTTTTACCGTTTTTTTACCCTTTTACCGTAGTTTTACCGTTTATCAATAATGTTAAGGAATATAATCATAATTTTAGAAGCATTTTTTGCTATATGCAATATGTTTGCGTTCATATTAATCTCACTAATCACTGAGATATTTTTTTGGGGATTATGCTTCCATTTGTTTGTTCTCAAGTAGATTGAGGTAATGTTTCGGTATTTTACTCCTGAAGAATTTGTACTGTCTCGTTTTGCTGTCGCTAAGACGTTTCATCAAATTCACCCAGACATTCGTATTGCTAAATTGACATTTTAATTCGTGAACGTTTGAGCAAGCGGCGAATTGAGTTCGCTGAGCTTGTAAATTTTGCGGCGAGATGCGCTACTGCGATCTTGCTGAGCTATTTTTATCTGATCCGGAATGTCGCTGATCTAGAATGTCGATGATCCAGAATGTTCGACGATCAGCAAAATTTAAATTAAATTCATAAGACAGGTGTCTTGTGACCAGAATCATTGTTTTGATACGATCAGCGTTTATTTCCTTTATGCGAGACTATCGTGGTTGATTAAATGACTCTTGTCAGACAACCAAGATTTGATACCAAATTATATGTTGTATTTATTTTATTTCATTTACCGGTCATGCTAATCTTTTTTGTACCCTTCCTTTCAGGAGCGAGAGTTCGATGGGAAACGCCCAGTCCAACCCTAGACCCTAGTCCAACCGTAGACACCCTAGTGTCGGCGCTATCGACGCACTCAACCACTATCAACGAACAGTGGATAAACGAAAATTCCACCATGGAGCTGTTACCCGACCGGGTAACGGACATCCTCATTATGGGCCTAGTCCTTATAACCATGGGGATGGGCACAATACTTTACCACGTCAAATAAGAGGTAAAGGTGCTTGCGCGGATGCAGCGTGAGGATTTTTCAAGAAGTCTCTCCAGAGGGAGGCCGCCACGCATCCTCCAGCAGGAGCAGTAAGGATTAACATTGCGCGCGATGTGGTAGTGATTAATTTACCTCACGTAAAGCGGGCAGGACGTCCCCGAGATGCAGGACGACAGAACCGTCCCTGTAACTCTGCAGGTGTGCGACGAGTTTAGATTGGAAAATTTACTGAAAATTTATTAATTAGAGAAGTGTTAGAATTCGAAAATTGGTTGAAAATTTTGAAAATTTTGAAAATTGGTTGAAAATTTTGAAAATTTGGCGCGCGGTGAATCGCAAGAAATATGCGATAAAATGCGCGCAGTGTTCTATTAAATCTATTATTAAATCTATTTAACCCATGTTTTAATTTAAGTTTTTTTTGCGATTGACGCGTTAATTCCCAAGATTTTAATTAGTAATTTAATTTCGTTATTTATTTTGAGTTTCGAAGGTTGACATTTCTAATTTAAAATGGTGTGTTTCGTTTGCTCTATTAATTTTTTTGAGGGTGCTATTTCCGATGTTTTGCGACAAATTTTAAATGTATTTAATATGTGTTAAATGGCAATGATCGAATGGTATTTGCGGTAATCCCTATATTTAATGATATATAATTGGTGAAATTGGTTTGGGTTGAATTGACATATGTTGTACGATAGGATGGCGTTTTACTATTATTATTACCAATATGAATGGCGTTTCAATAATTGATTCCTTTACATCGTTCTACAAGGCTGACGACGTGCAGAGAGTTATTAATTTTGCACGGTAAGTCAATTGCTTTGCTTTTGCGTGTTTTCCTTGCTTTCGCTATTTTTTGCTATTTAGTTATTAAGTTTTTTATGATGACATGCCTTAAGTTTTTGTGTTGAAATCGTACTAAACATTGTTTGAATCCTTCTCTTAAGGGTTGATTGAGGTAATATGTTAAGAATTTGAACGGATTTTGAAAAAAAAGGTTTAATCATTTTTATTTGAATGCGGTATTTCTCATTATTGAAGTTGTGCGGTGTGTTAATTTTATTTTCGGTAATTCCAAAAATTCTAATTAATCTTCTAGTTTTGGTGTTTTATTTTTTTTTAAACATGTTGGTAACCTAGCTGGTGCAGCGAGGGTAAATTGGTAGGTAATTTTTTTGGCATGCGTCCTAGTTTAGTTTGCGTTCTATTAATCGATGTATCGAAGTTTTAGCGTTGCGTTTTTGTTCGAGTTAAAAGCATTAACCTTAGTATTTCAAGTGTTTTTAGTTTAAAACTGGTATATATTGTTCGCTGGAAGCTACCTATGTTTTTGCTTATTTATTTGCAACCTTATAGTAACGTTTGGCTTGGGCGGTTGTAGCATTGTTCAGTCTTTGCTATTGCGATTGCTACAGGAGTTAACGTAACTTGATTTCGACGACGTACAAGGAAAAATTGATGGGAGATGCGTTAATAGTATATTTTTGTTGATGGTCAATTAATTTTGTTGTTTTTTTTCTCAATGAATTTTGCTCAATGAATTACTTGTCATTTTGTTAGTTCCCGAGTAAGCTTGTAAGTTTTGGTTTAACTGCGTTAATATTGGGCAAATAGTTCATTAAATTATGCGTATCAATGAATTATTTTTTGAGTGTGGTACTCTCTCAAGCATTGAAAGGGGGTGCTATATACGGGCACGTATATCTGTATTCGGTACCGCGTCTATAAAAGCCGTGATTGTCGAGGCTTAGTTGCTCATTCTTAGTCTGCTCTCCCTGCTGACAACATCTGACAATAAACCCACCCAAGCCTACCACCGGAGTTTCCATCTACCTGCGTAGGCTGCACAGTCTTGTGGCTGCTTCGCCTAGTGAGTTCCGATTTGAGGCGAGTGAAGCAACGGCCTTACTTTTACACTTCTCCGGCTGTAGGTATCGGTGATACGCGGCGGAGAAGTGGGAACTTTTTCTTAAATAAATTTACATTGGGATATATTAAGATTACTGAACATAGAAGGACTAGAATCGAGGTTTGAGGGGTAACTAGGGTAAAGCACTACAAGTTGAATGCTCAGCGATGAAGTAGTGAGACAGAGAGAATTAAAAGAAAATTATCTAGTATTTAGATACTTTTGGAGAAGTATCTAGTATCTAGATACATTTTGAAGTATCTATGACCAGCTCTGGATATCTACATGAGCATAATATTTTTTTAACTAATAAACCGAAATTTATAGTAATAATTAATTGATGAAACTAATCGAAACTAACTTTGGCCACCTTACCTAATCTAACTTAACTAAGTTAGGTTAGTTGAAATTCATTTAGTTCTTTACATTCACTGAAGCAATACGACTTGTACAACATTTACGATTACGAGTCTTTTTACAATCTATTACGCGTCCAAATAGAGGTCGTCGAAAAGGCTTGAAAACGACTTTAGACGACCCGAATGAGCCCGCTAACAGCCATTGACTAGACCTATAAAAGGCCAGTTGAATAAAGAGCCCTTTTCAAGCCCTAATAGGCCAAGTATAGATAGGAGTCGGTTTGAAGTCGTGATTTTTGGCCCTTTTAGGCCGTTTTCGACCTTTTACGACTAATTTACTACCTGAAAAGGGCGATAATTTTCAATTGGGAATGCTCCGCAAAATTTGGCCGCATTTTGCAATACTGCAGCCGCGGTAAACCTGAAAGAGAGAATGAACAGTCGGGTGCAATGCAAAAAGTATTCATAGCTGTGCAGAGCTTTTCGCTTGTCCTGCATTGGACATTACCTGAGATGCAACCATTTAGGAAGAAATACTATATTCCACTGGTCAGTTTCGTAATTTTTCGTTCAATTAAATTCTCACACATCGATGAAAAAATATTGGATGAGAAAGGCATTCCAGTTGTATAATGTTTACTGATGGCTTTCTGCCAGAGGAATTAATTTTCTTGCGCAAAGGTTTTCCCTATCTTTAGAATAGTTTTCTGAGTTACGATTAAGATTTTTTGAAAAATTTGAATAATGAATTCGATCGTGAAATGAATTACCAGCAAATAGTCAAGAAGTTTCATGTTAATACGAACGAAGTTTGCGTTTACGTTCACTCGAAATCCGCTAGACCATTGCTGATGAACTCAAGATCGACAACGTACGTCTTTACGACGACCTTGGTTTTTTACACTTGGTCGATCTGCAGGAAAAATCCGCAACGGAAAAAAATCATAAGTGAATGAAATACTTCATGCCATGAGAATACTCTTTATCCGTATTAGAAAAAATACAGTATTTCAAATATATTTGCCAATCCATATAACAGGGCATCAAGGAAGCATGGGTTAATTACAAGCCGAAACACTGCGAGGTTTTTAAATGCCAGCTTTTTTCCGTAATGAGCCCATCCATTCAGGTATTATTGGAGGTTTTACCGATCATTGCTGGATTCAATTATTCATTCAATATGTGCCAAGAAATTGTTTTGCTTACTTCAGTATCTGACTGACTCATGAAATAGTTAGGGAAGACGGGGAAAAAACAGACAAAGAAATATCTTAAAAAAGACATAAAAGGAGGTCGACGGCACCACTCTGGATGGTATATGTACTGTTGTGCCGATCTTCTTCTTTCTGAAATGGTTGCCATACACTTGCAGGCCTTGAAATATTATGAGGTTTATCGTTTCAGGTTATTAGAAATTTTTTTAACAACTGCACAGTTTAAATTTATATAGTCTTGAAGAAATAAACTGCATTCGTTATAAATTAATAAGTCCAATTCTTTTCATCAATGTTTTTTTTTTTTGAAGGAGACAGCTCACCTCCTTCCACAGAAAATGTATTCACTCACATAGATACGAATGTAGTTGATATTGAATTTGTAATCATTGTGATAAAGTGAAGACTATACTTTAATCTTGGGGAGTAAAACTTTCCCAAATGCCAGCTTTTGTATTAGAGGGAACCCAACAGAATACTTATCCGAAATAATTACAACAGAGAGCACTAAAACTCTCCTATTTTTCTGGGTTATTTAATCCGCCAGTATCAATCAATCTATAATTAGCTGGCACAGAACAATCTACCAAATTTTCATTAAGCATTCATAATAAATTTTTTTGATCTTTTATAGAGTTGCTTTTTGGTTTGTTTAGTGCAAAAACTATGCGATGACTTCAGTTATTGCCATCGCGGGTTGACCATTATAATAGCTTCCGTATCTGTATGTAATTCACTTCTAAACATAAAACTGCTAAGTATCTGCATGTCACCTTCTTAAAACACTATTCGATAGTCAATTGATTTATTTCGTTCCGCAGTTACTTGAAACAACTGAGTATGATAGTATACGACGTACGGCAGAAGCCTCTGTGTTCTCTTCTCCTCCAACTGTATGACTGATTGTTTTTCATGTGAACGATTGCAGAATCTCCTATTTCAACAGTTATTCAAATATCAGCTCATCAGAGCGTAATCGCACCGTGTGCATTGCTCGTGGCAAAATAGTACTAAATAATTTTAAGTCATTCGACCTTGATGGCGCTTTAATTGAACATACATT
Source organism: Morinoia aosen (assembly GCA_030386875.1). NCBI lineage: Eukaryota > Metazoa > Arthropoda > Malacostraca > Amphipoda > Talitridae > Morinoia > Morinoia aosen. Next base: position 97,581,662 of record CM059567.1, on the reverse strand, counting down.
GAGGTTCCATTTTTTTCCTGTTTTACGCTGGCTTTAACCCCCTTTTCCAGCAATAATTGCAAAAATACTAAAAATAGAAACTTTGGATATTGGGCATGCAGGTCGTATGTATGACTGCTAATTTTCTAATGAATAACGTTTTACAGTGGAACCTTTCATTATGTCGAGGCGCGAGGTGATGTTTTCATTTGATTGTCCTCGAAGACCCGTAACCCTTTTAAAAATCGAAGGCGATTTATTGGTGCGCCATATCCAAGCAAGCAAAAACTTAATGACGTGTTACCGGTAAAACGTCTTCGAAGCGCTAGCGGAACGTCCTCTTTGAGGCGGTTATGTTGTTCCCTTTTCACCTGAAGCCATTAGCAATGGTGTGTGTTATCAGGGCATGTGGTCAAGTGGTTAAGAGCGCGGGCCCTTAACGGAAAGGTGTCGGCAGCTCGAATCCCGGCATTGCCGCCCGATGATTCTCCCCGTTGGGAAAAAGGAGAACTCAGCCACAAGTCCCCACTCTATCCAGGTGTCGAAAATGGATACCGCCTTGACCGGGGGTAACCATCATTGCGTCCTAGTGTTAGTCTTAAGGCATTTGAAAAATATATGTACAAGATGGTATGTATCGGGCTTGATTGAAATAAAACATCCTTCATCGATACAACGCCTCAGCTTGTCCCTCAGCTGTGCACTTACAGTTGCATACCACCGAAAGGGAATTCGTATCTTCGACAGCGATTCACAAGCGGCTGGCTATCCTTGAAATTTGTTTTGAAAACCCTCTCGGTCGTGCACAGCCGGGACTGCCGTATATCAACAACCATGAAATATGCATGTATATTCATACACATATCTAAGGGCTGCTCATCAGAAACAACAGTCCTAGCTCTGCGCAGCTGAGAGTTTTTTACGAGTCAATATTTGAAATAGTTTTACAGAATATTATCGCTAGGAAATTGGACTGAAAGTCGAATGTTTACTGAAAGCAGAAATGTATTCAAAAATCAGGACTATAGGCATTGAAAGTACGAATGCAAACTAAGAGTCGGAATACAAGGGGATCAGGAATATCTACCGAGAGTTGAAATTTATTCGGTGAGTAGGACTGCAAATTGAAAGGAATATATACTCAGAGTATGCATTCCTCTTCACATTATGGATTCTTACTCTCTGAAGAAGTGCATTTTTAGGGTAGATGAGCACACTGAGAATAGGAATTCGAACTACAAATAAAAATGAATGCTGAAAACAGGATAGTATACGAAAAATGGGAAGTATTCTGAGAGTAAGAACGTTAGATGCGAGTAGGAAATTATAAAGAGAACCGGAATACACACTGAAAAAATGAATGCACACAGAGAATGTTAATGCACACAGGGATTAAAAATGTACAATGAGAGTAGGACTATGTCCTAAGGGTAGGAATGTACATCGAGAATGAGAATATTAACTACGAGCAGGGATATATCAAGAGAGATGGAACGCACGTTGAGAAAAACCAATCATTACCAATAAAGATGGTTCTTAAAATGTCATTAATATGATCCTTATAGTTGATATACACACAAGGGTGTCGTAATAACCATGTTATTAGTTTAAACAAATTATTCAAAGGGAAGCAGGAAAAAATACATTTCCTTTAATTTTTGCGTAATCTTGGCCTGAAAATGCATGTATATACAAGTTTAAAAATCCTAACGCGTTGCATGGTTGAAAACACTTTCATTAGAGCTCACTTAAAAGTACATTGAAATACAAGCTTATGAACGTGCGATAGCAAGAATTATTGTTGAAAAAAATTGGGTATTTTGAATAATTCTGCATCTAAGACTACAAGGTCGATATTTGGAATTTTCTTTTCACTCCTACGGATGAGCTAGTATGACATTTAACGAGCTCGGAGAAAATAAAATATTTTACCTCCGCACAAAGTCACGACATATTCCTTCCCTGATAATACTGGCACCAAAAAGTTTATCTAGGTCAGAAACATGGAAAGGATTATTGAACAATGATTACCAAAACATTTGCTATATAACTGGAGTAATACTTTAAATTAACTACCTAAATAGTGTAGTCATAATATGCATATTCACAAGTGTAAAAGACTAATTACCACACAAGACTAACAATAACATTTTAGGGACTGACTCTGCAACTAAAACACTCATGTCCTGTAAAGTTAATGCATAAGATGAAGTGCATCGCTTATTAAAATGTCTTGATATAAAGTTCCTTAGTAGATAGCATTGACATGTGCGGTGCCATGACCGCACATGTCAATGCTTCTAATAAACACTGAAAGAAAACACAAGAATGTATCCCATAGTAAGTTATTTTAATCCTAATAATTTTCATTCATGAATGTAATATAAGAAACATAAAAATGAACTCAGCGTCGGCAAAATGCTTCTGAAAGTCTGACCAGGGAATAGTATCGAAGTATTCAGGAAATAATATTGAAAGTGTTGGTAGATTATTTATACAGGGTGTCCCGGAAAAAACGGTGCCCAAATATATATGAGTATGACTCTATGGTGATTAGAGGAAAATAGTCTTTGCAAGCTTGATATTGTTCATTAGTTTCGCCTGTATTATTGATATAAATCTTAAAATGTTTGATGAATAATTTTGTATTCTAGAATAAATTAACGGGAAGGTCGTGAAAGTGTATGTGCACAAGCTGGTAAGATTTTATTGATGAAAGAATATTTCTTTTAAATACAAAAAATGATTGAAGTATTCAGTGAGAATAAACAATTTACGACAATTTTCAATTTCTTTGGCACAGTTAATTTCTGCATGCGATAAATTACCATTTCCTTCGATATGTCCTCTATTTTTCTGAATACGAAGATATAATAAATGCAAGTCTACATATAGAGCATCTGCGTACATAAAGATTCGTGTGTTAGTAGGCATTGGAGGGGAATCGTTAATGAATATAGAAAACAATAGTGCATCAAGGATAGATACTTAAGGGATATCAAACTTGTTTTGAATTAATTGGGACAATTTGTTTTCTTTGTTATGTTATTTGCTGCCATCACCCATGAGATGGTGGTAAGATGTGTGTGGTCTCGTTGTGACCACTAAACCCTGCGTTTTCATTAGCAACTATCATTGAACCATGTCGGGTGAAAATTGCAGGTTTGCAGTGTGCAGGTATCTCGAAAATGGGCGTTCTGTCATCGCCACCCAGCGCGCCTTCCGACTACACTTCAACATTCCACGTCATGGTCCCATCCTTGATGGCCAGGCAATCAGGCGTTGGGTTGAAGTATTGGAAGATATTGGTTCCACAAGAAGACCTAAGGATAGTGGAACCCCGAAACGGTAAGAACATTGGAAAATGTGGCCTTAGTTACAGCAGCTGTCTCACAGTCACCAAAACACTCTGACCGGAAGCATTCACTTTCGATGGCCATGTATAACAGAATTTTAAGGCAGATATTGCGTTACGATTTCTTGCTACATCCATACAAAATAATGATTGTTCAAGAAAGAAGCCCACTAATTTGGAAAATCTCAAATACTACTCAAGTTGCCATTGTCAAATTGCGGCTGATGTACCTCTGCAGGCTCACCTCGTCTCTCGGAGGGGTGATGTTGAGTGGCCCCTACGCTCACCAGTTTTGAGCATTTGCAACTTCTTCCTGTGGGGATATCTAAAGGAGAAAGTGTTCAGAAGTCGGTCACACAATTTGAAAAATTGAAGAAGCGAATTCGGGAGTAATTGCTGTAATAACCATGCACGGATGTGCATGGTTATGATTTGTTACGCATCAACGAATGGTGCTTGAGGTGGAATATGATACTTAATCCTAGTAAGTCAAAGGCGCTCATAGTGAGTAGATCCAGGACCAGTGAGCCCCCGTTCGGTGAGCTAGTCATGGGTCGGGGAGTTATTGAGGTTTACCCTGAACTCCATTTCCTTGGAGTGCGGTTTGACGGGAGGCTCACTTTTGAGGCTCATGTGCGGAGGGTAGTCTCACAGGTCTCCAAAAGGCTGGGGATCCTGAGGGTAATTGGTGGAATTTATCAGGACCCTCAGTTGGTGCGGAGAAGCTTCTGTGCCTTTCTTCTTCCTCTGCTCGAGTGTTGTTCGCCTGTTTGGGGCTCTGCGGCTGATTGCCACCTGCGTCTCTTGGATCGCATTGTAAGATCTGCATCAGCGCTATGTCCGGGTTGCACTGGGTCCAGTCTCGCGAATTTCTACACCGCCCAACCCTCTCCCTCCACCTACAAGCAGCTACATAAAGTTGCCATTCGCGCCAATTATTGAACTATGTAGTACTAGTGAGGTTTATTAACCTATCTGTTCGTTATACATTTATTATTAATCACTGCATTATAACCACTACAAGTACTTAGTAAGTAGATACTTGACCGGAATGCCAAAGTTGACCTATATTAAATCATTATAATAAGTTTTGACAACGACCGCTGGTGTTTGGCTATTCGACCCTCCATCTCGGCACGCAAAAACATGCGTTTTTAAACTTTTTTAAGTTAACCTTAAACTAACTGAACTTGGCCTAACCTAACCCAACCTAACCTAACTTAACCTAACTTAACCTAACTTAACTTAACTTAACCTAACCTAAATTAATTTAACCTGACATTTCTGTAGCTGTTTGGAGGTGGTGCTGTAGCTGCTTGGAGGCGGAGGGAGAGGGTTGGGCGGTGCAGAAATTCGCGAGATTGGACCCTGTGCGTCCGGGTTTGGTACTGCCGTCTCTGGCGCACAGAAGGCTAGTTGCCCAACTTTGCCTTTTTTATAAGCTATTCAACAATACAAGGCACTGGTTGTTCCATATGCTTCCCTCACGGGCCGAGCGGATTCGGGCTACTCGTGCTGCTGCTGCTGCTCATAGTTTTGGGCTGAGGGAAGTTAGGTGTAGGACTTCTCAGTATAGGCGTTGCATTGTCCCTTGTTCCGTTGCCCGCAGGAACTCCCTTCCCTCTGCCCTGTTTGATTCGGGTTCGTTGGGTGGTTTCAAGGGTGCTGTCAACTCCTATTTGTTGCGTGGTTGATGTCTCCTTCTCATTCTCCTGCTTTTTTCATTTAGTTTTTTATTTGTTCTTTGTTTTTGTTTCACTGTTCGTGGAGTTGATGCTGGCGGGGTTTCCTATGTGAAATCCGTGGATCCACGATCCGTTCCGTTGGGGTTGCTTTGCTTGATTTAATTATAATAATAATACCCCACGAGATGCGCCGAAGAACAACCGAAAACTTCAGACATTGCCTTCAACAGTGCATCGCTACAGATGGCCACCATCTTCCTGATGCCATGTTCAAAAAGTGAGCATACAAACGGCATTCTAAACTTATTGAAATAAAACAATAAATGATTTTGAAAATATTATTTTATTTTTCCTAATAGCATTTCAAAACGCGGGCATTTGATTTGCTCCACCCTTACCTTTCAAACCGTAGTGTATCTACTCCTAAGTTCAATATTTTTCGTAAAAGTCGCTCATGTTAGGTACTATCGAACGCTTTGGGCGGTAATGCGTAGTGAGAGTCGGACTGAATACTATGAATAGGAATTAATATATATTGAGAATAGGACTGAGTGTTTAAATGTGAGTGAATGTGGAGAGTAAAAACGAAGTACTAAAACATCGATATAGACCAGAAGCCGTATGGCTCACTGATGGTCGATAAACTCTTCAATCTAACTAGATTTTGTAATCTATTTTTTTTGTAATACCAGTTCGCACCAAGTTCGGCGAAGGACTTGCTTCTTATCCTGCTGTAACACAATATAATATTAACTTGTTTTAGAAAAGATTTTGCCGGTAAATATGTTGAAAAAAATGCTCGCAACTCACTCGTTACCTGAGCTCTTCAGAATTTTTTCTTCTGTATAACCTTCACCCCATGTTTTCTCCGGAACAACACATTGATGTCAGCTCAGTTGTTGCAACTTATGTATGTGGATGCCATTGATGCTGTTGCCTTTAAATATCATTCCCTCTCTCACACTTACTCACTCCAGATCGAGGGAACTGTGGAATCAATTTTTAAAAATTGTGGCGTTATTTACAAAGGGCTATAATTTATTCGAAAAAATTGTTTAAATCGGACGCTTTTTAATGCGGAGAGAGAAAAAATAAATATTCATCGGAAAGAGAGGAAAACCCTTTGTTGGTAAAGGCTGAATCCCAACCGCCAACAACAGTTAAATTTTGCATATGTCCGATTATCAAACGTTCAAAATTCACCGATGACTTTGAGGCCATAAACGATGTACGATGTCCTTATAAATAATAACAGCAATCAGGCAGAAATTTTGCCTACATGAAATCACCGATGGCCGCTTAGAATATCACGTCCATGCTTGAACGTAGAACAGTTATAGAGCGTTCAACAATACGTTTGAAAACGGCGGTATCTTCCGTAGTTCACGGACATACCTCTGCCGTTTGCAATAAGAAAGACTTCTAGAGTGAACGTTGGATCATCGTTTATGAACGGTGAATCATCCCCTGCTTATACACACGTGAGACAACCTTAGTAATAGCTAAGGTTGCGGAGTCGGAAGGATAAATTTGCTACTCCTACTCCACTGATTGAGAATTTGATTACTCCGACTCCACCTATGCATAACTTTTTGACTCTAACTGTGAGTGCCGTCCATTTTTGGAATTGTTTTCCGTAATTTGAATCGTTGGGTTTGGCTTCGGCTGGCACTCTGAGTCTGGCTGAGTTCATTCTGGTTGCAGACGGTGTGGAGACCGGTTCAATATTCGTTATGTTTTGTGTAGTTTTCGTATTTTGTTGATTGAGACCTTGTTCGTGCCATGCATGTCAGATTTGAATTTGTTTTAATTTGTGAATTTAACATTGATTTATTTTTTGTTTCAGCTCTTTATATCATATACATAATTCGAAACTGTTTATTGAATAGAATAATAAAACGAATACGCGTATCGAATAAACTCCAAATACAATTTCTATTCATGTTACGACGGCAGTTTCACCAACTCTGCCTATTTACGATTTTTAAGGTTAACAATTTTTTTTTATGATAACAGGAGTCGCAACCGGTATGTAGTTTTAATATTCTTCACTTACTTATGACATTTAAATGGGAAAAGTATGTTAAAAAACCAAGGTTTAATATTTAAATGCATATTACAGACACTGCCCTCTGATCATGAGTCGGCAAGCTAGGCAGAGCCTACCCTGAGAAGTATATATCAGCATCAGCAATCTCTTGCAATTAATACAGCATTTTAACTTTAATTCAAAAAAGCTCAAGTTCAATTTAAAAAAGCTCAAGTTTGATATGAAAAACGGTCAAAATTTATTTTAAAACGCTTAAGTTTAATTTAAAAAAGCTCAATTTTAATTTAAAAAGCTCAAGTTTAATTTAAAAAGTCTCAAGTAGGCTATATTTAAAAAAAAAATCCAGTGCAATTTTGAATAGCTTGCGTTTGATGATGGGCAATGGTAAATTAATAACATTCATTAATAATTAAATTATTAGTTGAGAGATTGGCCTTTAATTTTGTATACATTCTATGTGTAATACTATGTTATATGACATGATATAAAAAGCCATTATTGTAGCAGCCTTATTGTTTAAATATAATTTTGAAGCTATGTAATGTTTAACTTTTCAGTCAGTGCAGTTTGCTAATTTTCACACAGTTACTTGATACATAAAATTTATTTGGATAATTTTCGTCGATAGATATAAGTACCGATGATCTGTTTAGCAAATGATTTAGCAAATGATTCATAGGTAAAGCTTGAAGAATGTAAAATTTAATACAAAATCACAGCAGCTTGGTTTGTCTGATGTTCGATTTACTCTACATATTTTCAGTGCCAGTACATTTTAATAAATACGCATTCCCACTAATAAACTTTACTTATATTATTATTACATAGGTATGAAATTTTAGAAACATAAGCTTTTCAAAATTAAAATTCATCTTTTTTTAAATATAGCCTGCTCGAGGATTTTCAAATTAAACTTGATCTTTTTACATTAAAATTGAGCTTTTTTAAGTTGACATTGAACTTTTTGAATTAAACTTGAGGTTTTTGAAATTAAACTTGACCTTTTTAAAATTAAACTTGAGCTTTTTTGAATTGAACTTGAGATTTTTTAAATTAAAGTTAAAAAGCTGTAGGTATGCACCAATCCAAAGAAATTATAATTGCTGATCTAATCACCTTGCTCGAAATATTCAAAATTTTATATATGTGTGTGGATAAGAAGGCACGATTTGCCCTGCCTTCAATTCTCTGTATCTGCACTACGCAGAGTAACAATGCAGTGCAGGTGCCATCATCGATAATGATTATCTAAAACTTTTCCAAATCTTATTTTTGAAGAAGAAATCAAATATATAATGCCGAAAAACAGATACTGTTTGAGTTATTAAAATAATGAAAACATAATAACAAATATCTCAATAATAGCGTGAGGTTATATAAAAACTGTTGTAGTATCTTGGTTTTTCATCACGATACGAGGATTAGTAATTGTAGCTACAAACTACAGTATCGGTAACTGTAACTACCGATCTGAAGCGTTAACTTCAGGAGTAGGAAAAGGAAACTCTTAGCTAGGTTCCTATTCTTGTACTGAATCATCCATACACCGACTCTGCTTATAAGCTATAGCGCTCGGAAGTTAAACAATGCTCTTTCGGTGCATACCAATGCGATGCGCCCCCAAGGCACAGCTTCCGGCGGAGGTCCCATAAAGACATCTGACCTGAATGCGATAAGGCATCCGGGAAGACGCGCAAACCTCATCTCCGGAAATCCCATAAACACAACGATGCTTACTTCACAATATAACAACTGTCGAATGAGCAGAAGATAAAAATAAAACCTAATAATGATTTGGTGAGAGACAAAATAATTCTCGAAGAACCAAATAACATTCAAGGTTTTACATCAGAAATGTGCGGAAATTTCCATTATTTATGCATGTTAACTTGACCCAAACACTTGGAAGTAAAATAAATATGAAGTACATAACTACTACGTATTGCTGAGAAGCTTAACTAATATTCCAGTTATTAACATCAGATTAAGAGAATAAAATTTCCATTATCAATAATGATAGCAAAACCTGAAGACTAAAAGTCTTTGGGTATCAGAACATATCTTTAGGTCTTGGCAAAAACGAATCATTATCAATATATTATGACGTTAAGACTAGAAATCTTTATGATCGCAACATAACTTTCAGCTTCCGCAAAGACTAGTCATTATCAATCAATACATCATAGAATAACCCAAAACGAGAAAATGTCGTTGTAGAGAACCACTGGTATAGAGTGTAGACACACTAAGAGCGTACAGAGTTGCCACCGCTCTGTGTGCGAGTAAAATGTATTGGATCAGATGAGCTGCCCTGCAGGTAACTCGTAACGCATTCACTACGAGTTTCTACTTCCTGTATTTTTGTTGAACTAGAAATCAAGGTGACAAAAATAAACAGAATGAATTGCGATGCTTTCAATGACTTATTCCTGCTTCTCAAGTGTAACATATGCATTATCATTCCTTTAGGAAAATTATACTTCGTACTCGTACGTATCATATACAGAGTGTCTCAGAATTCCTTGAACAAAATTTAACCAAAGGTTTCTTACAATTAAAAAAGCATTTTTCCTCCATAGAGGCATGTCTAGTTTAAAAGTTACGTTGAGTTAAATTTTACGAAGTGCGATTTAGTTCACCGGCGGACTATAAATTCGGTCTTTGCCTCAAACATAAAGATGCCCACTGCGAGTGTCGTCGGGTAAATGAAAATCAATGCCAGAATGTTTATTTTCAGTGATACGGGGATTGAGTTAGATTACATAGTTATAGTAGATATTCAAAAGTCCGCGCACCAGCTGCGGTACTTGCGCGGATGTGGCGGCGGAGTGACTGCCGAACTCGTTCGATGATACCAGGAGTTTCATAAACCCTCGCACAATCTGAAAATCCGCCTGAAAATAAACATTCTGACATTGATTTTTCATTTACCTGACGACACTCGCCGACGGCATCTTTATCTTCGTAGTAAAGCGCAGCAGTCAGCCGGTGTAGTCAATCGCACTCCGTAGAATTAAACTCAACGTAACTTTTAAACTAGACACTTTCGGACAAGCCTTATAGATATAGAGTAAAAATTGCTTATTTGATTGTAAAGAACCTATGGGTAAATTTTGTTAGAGGCATTGTGGGACACCCTGTATATGTACACGAACCCACAATGACTAGAAATCGATGACAGTATTAGGTAATAGGTATAGATACGGTGTTTCGTTTCCAGAACAAATTAATTGAAAACACATTGCTATTGTTTTAGCTTTTCAGTTAAGTATTTTAACACTTTTTTTGTTTACTTTCGGGTTTAACAATTATAAATAGATTTTAGCCAAAATTATAGTCGAAGGCACCAAAAAATAGCGACTCCGACCTCGATTCCACTACATATCCGAATGAACGACTCCGACTCCACCCCATTCGGAAAAAACGACTTCGGCTCGGACTTCACCCTAAAATATGCGACTGAGGTGACTCCGACTCCCGACTCCGACTCTGTCACCCTGAAAATACCCACCTTCATCAGATGTTTTTATATTCACAAGATACAGTCGATGAAGAAAAATATAAAATGAATATAGCAATAATTTTCTCGTTTATATATCCAGGTGTTTAACGAAAACAACGAAAAAAATTAATCTTTATTTGCAGATGGCTGAAGTTTGAAAGCTCAACCATTTTCAAGGTGAAAGAGCCACTGTGGAATCTTTTCAATCTACAATGAAATACTTCGAATTAAAATATCCACAAAATCCATCACCCATCCACACCCATTACAAATCATTATTGGTGATCATTCTTTACAATTAAAAACTCCTAAACGATTCCGAACTTTTCACGAAATGCTAAGAACATAATAAGGAATAAAAACACAATCCATGAAAATATGTTACATAGAATATAGAGAATATAACAATGAAATGATACATAAGATGTGAAGAAAAATTATTTGTGTTGTAAGTTCAAAAAATACATATATATTTACATATTAATCGTTATTTGAACGACCTTGAAATAGCATAACTTTCAGTAAGGTCGTTTGTATAATTTTTGATACTATTTGCTACATTTTATGAGTGATGTTTTTTATTCTTCTACGGAGACGAGAGCTTATTCGAGGAGGATTTTTAAAGTACAACCATTCTTTGAAACTTTCAATTTCAGGCGCAGATTTTTCATAGGATTCAGCTTTAAACACATCGAACTCC